>MU770940.1:2224-27120 GCA_026770625.1 Nicotiana glauca | reverse complement strand
ATATATATATATATATATATATATATATATATATATATATATATATATATATATATATTGTTGTGTGTGTATGTGTGTGTGTGTGTGCTAGTTTTTTTATTTTATTTTATTATTTTTGTTTTTTATATATAGTTAAATTCAAAAATAATAACCAATAACTAATTATAAACTAAATAACTAATTATGCCATGTGACATTTTTTAGGTTGCCACTTGGCTTAAGGAGATGACTTTTTTTTCTCCTTTTAATTATTTTCGTTTTTATATTTATTTAGATTGAAAAATAATAACCAATAACTAATTGTGTCATGTGGCATTTTTTTAGGTTGCCACTTGACTTAAGAAGAGAGCTTTTTTCTCTCCATTTAATTATATATTAGAAGTCGTACCCGCGCGATGCGCGGTCAATATTAAAAAATATTAATATAATTAAATTGTGATCGATTTGTTTGAACATATTAGATCGTATTGCTTTAATAAATTTTAATTTTCATCTTATTTGTCAATACGATATACCCAATAATAAAATCTCAATTGAACAAAAAAGAAACTTATGTAGTTATCGAATAACTTTTTCGTTATGTATTTTTCTTTATTATATTATCTAATATTTAGTATTACAACATTTTTAATAGAAATTTTTAGTAGAATATTACTTTGTTTAATATTTTTGTCTGCTACTCTCCTTTTAATTCTAATAGAAGATATATATATATATATATTAAATCTTGGAATATTATTTTATTTTGATTTTATTCTATCAATAATATTGTCTAAATTTTGATGAATAGATATACCTCTTATTACAAAAAGAAAAAAAATTATTTAAGAAAAAGAAATAAAGAAATTAACTAACTTAAACCAGCCGTTACCCACGTCTGTGTAGTTACTTTTAGGTAAGCTAATTATTTTTTCTGTTTTTTAATTTTTCTTTTAAATAAAAAGTGCACTTATCCTTTTAAATCCTAGTTCTACGTGAAAACTATCCACAAAGTTGCGTTGAATTAATATGCTCGAGTTACTAATAAGATGAAAGGAGGACCAACCAACGACAGAATGAGCATAATTTTTATTTAAAATATTCTTTGAGGTACTAAATATGTATCAATTGACAAAATTTTAAGAAAATATAATCAATTTTAAATGTTTATGGCATTAAAAATCTATTAAAAGATAGCCAAAAGCTACAAAAATAAGTTAATACATATAGATCAACTTCAATATTCTTCTATATGCATTAATTGCAGGGGAAAAGTAAAAAAATTATATTAGCAATATAGATCAACTTTTTTTTTATATGCGTTAATCCAATTGCATTACCCGTTCCCATGCCCGTTCCACATAAATAGCCTGAAAGAAGAAGAAATGCGTTATTTTTTTTCTAGAACAAGATGTAACATATCAAAAAAAGAAGAGGAAAATATGTAGGTTTTTAAAGAGTGTATAATACGAAAAAATAAAATAAATAAGTTCATCTTTTTCTCACATTGCATTACCCGTTCCACTGTCCATTACACACAAATAGCCCGAAAAAAGAGGAAAGACGTTATTCTTTTTATCAGCAAAAGCTATAACATATCGAAATAGAAAAGAAGAGGAAAAAATATAGGCTTTTTAACGGTATATAATACAAAAAAAATAAGTTCCATCCAACCTCGCATAAAGCAAAATTAGCAATAGGAATAAATGAAGTCACAAACCTTCTTTCTAGAAGAAAGGGATAACATTGTCAAAAAACAACAATAACCTACAAAGCAAAGCCCTAATAATGATTAATTATTATTTCAAGTAATATTATTTAAAGGATTTGAGTTTTGAAAATGACGTCATAGCCTAAACAATCTTACACACTTTCATAAATATCCATTGAATTGTTATGATGAAATACTAAATGATAACTATAACAACAATAATGCATAATAACCTGTACTTGGTACCAAAAATCTTATGACAGAAAATCTATGAAAACCTGCAAAAAGAGAAACACAAAAAGAGAGAGAAGGAGATATTAGTTATCAAATAATTAGAGGTGCGAATAGTTTAGAACACAAAGAGATGCGAGAAGTGAAAAATAACAGTTTCAATTAGTGAACGGTTTCATCAATTAGGAACGGTTTGAAACGGTTTGAATTGAATTTGCAGGTTAAGTTTTTTTTATGTGTGTGCCTATTTTCTAGTTTAAAATAATTTTCAATTCCAACTATTGTGTTTATGCCAATTGTGATTTTAAATAAATTTGAAACTCCAATAAAGTTGGAGAATTGTCCAAAAAATTTACACATGTCAATTTAATGTTATGCCACTTGTCATCATAACCTTGCTTTGCCTCTCCTGTTATATATAAATTATATATAAATAGATAATTTTTAATTTTATAATGTAGTTGAAGTATAATACTTTAAAGAACTGGGTCTTGATTTTCCAATGTAAAAATAAGTTTTCATGAAGTGGCTGTTACTGGAAAAGCTTAAAAATATTGGCAAATCATCGTTGTTGTAAAATGAGTTTTTTAGATTTATTATTATTGTGTAAAATTAATAATTGAGGTTTGTTCGTTATAATATTTGAAACTTATATATTAAATTTGAGCTAATTTTAATGTTGCATCATGTGTTTGAATTGTTGAAATTCGAACAAGTTGATATTTCAAGGCAAAAAAAAAAATTCACCTGAACTTCATTTGAAAACGTCTAGAAGCGCAGCCATATATGCCTGAACTTTACGCGAAAATGTCTAAAATGCAGCCATTATATGTCAGTCCAGTCTTGCCATAGCCACAACTTTAGTCAAATATTTATTTTTTTGACAAATTGATAATTGTGGGTTGTCCTTATGATATTTGAAACTTATATTTTAAATTTAAACTTATTTAGAATATATTTTAATGTTGAATCGTGTGTTGAGTTGTTGAAATTTGAAGAACAAATTGCTACCTGAAGTACTCCATGTGAAAACATCTGAAGTCCAACCATATATATGTGTGAACTTCATGCTAAAATTTCCCAAGTGTAGATATGATGTGTCTGAAGTTGGCCTTGCCAAATCCATAATATTAGTCAAATGTTTGCTATTGTTTTGACAAATTAATTAATTAGGGTTTATTCTTTATGATATTTGGTACTTATATTTTAAATTTAAGATTAATTGGAGTAGATCTAGATGTTGGATTATTCAAATTTGAAGAAGTTGCTACCTGAACTTCATACAGTAACGTCTGAAGTACAACCATATATAGGCATGAACTTCATGCAAAAATGTCTGAAGTGTACGAAGTTGCCCTTAGCAAGTCAGGCCATACGTCATACACAATATTTTGCTACTTTAATCTTGCATGTCTAATTATATTCCAGAATGGATAAAATTTTACAAAAAGAATTTAACTTCACTTACTTCTCAACAATGAGCCCAAAAGTGGGTATTTGTGCATTTCCCCAGGTAAAAAAAGAATAATGGAGTTTTCAATAATCTCATACATAAGATAAACACGCAAAACTACGATAATTGAACGTATTAGGAGAAGTTTTATTTTGTGTCTCATACAACTGGCACTCGTTGTATGAGGTTCCTTTTTATCTCACAAATTTGTGAACCTCAATTTTATACTTTTGGGTCCACAAAAATCTAAGCCCACAAAATTATGAGACAACTAACTAGTGTTAGTTGAAACTCAAAATAAAAATTTTCGTACGAACAGGTGTTCTACAAATGTTTAGAGTTTGCCCTACCACATGATTGATAGACCGCGATTGCCATTGACCAACAAAAGAAAAGAAAAAGCAGATTAACTGAACAGCTATCAAACGTAGATTTTATAATGTGATTTACTAGCATTTGGTTTAGTGAAAGCTTATGATAACTTTTTTTACAGTCAAATTCAATGGTTAGCTGTTAAAATTGGACCAAGTGAAGTGCAAATCAGAGAAACCATAATTACAAGAGATTAGAAATTATTGCATATGATTATCCAGTGAGACACTCACTACAGAAAAACTCCTTTAGTAAGTAGACTTGGGTTTGCATGCGGGCCATTCACATGAATTATTAGTACTCTCTAGGATTTTCTGGAAGAGATTTTATTTCAACCTTTTTTTGTGCCTATGTCAAATTATTATTACTTTGTATCTCTTTCTCCACAAGGTTGTTAGGAGTTAGGACTTAGGTAAAGAAAAGTCTTGTACATATATATATATATATATATAAAAGATATTACTATTCTATGTCTCCTATATCATTTTTCCGATTTCAATACTCGACTGTGAAATAGGACTGGAACATTATGATATTTAAGATGGTAGATTAAATGTACTTTTAGAAACCCTTAAAAGAGGCAAGTAACAGTCAAGGGCATGCATGGTACATTTTTATTTATCTGGCTCTTCATTCTTACATGGGACCAAAATTTACTATGACCAAACTGAAGCTGGTCACATTAAAGAGAAAGAAAAGAAATATTAAAGATAAAAATAACAAGAATTAACCTAAATAGTTTTCAACCCACCCGCTTAAACTAATAATACCGAGCAATCCATAATATATGTATAATCTATATATAATATGTATAATCACGTTAACCAGTGAATAATTTATATACACCGACTAAAAAAAAGCAAATAATGAATCCGGTATACAAAGATCCCAAATAAACAAAGAAACTTTTTAGCTTTGGTTGGGCTAATTGATCAATGATCATAAATTCACAATGCATCTTTTTATTAGCAAACTTTCTAGCTTTAACGCAAGTCCTTTTATCTGTTACGTTGTTTTATATATGTAGGATATCTCCCCTTCCCTTATATTTAATTGGGAGGTTGCTTAGCTCTCTCCTCGTTTTTTTTGTTTTTGGGTATTCGATTTTTCACATTGATAATTTGTAATAAAATATTAGAATTATAAGAACATAAAATTGTGTAAACCAGCTAAATGTTGCAAACATGCATAACTTGGGGTATTGGTCATTTTTTCGATTTAAGTTAGTGACTGTAAAATATAATCTACCTACTACGTGCACGTAGCTCGTGAGGATCTTTGTGAATCAAGTATAAATACCTTCTTTTTTTCTTTTCTTTTTTTGAAATTTTTTACTATGCGTCTTAGTAAGAGGGGCAATGTTTTGGGGTTTTAAACTTAACTTATACTATTAGTATTATATTTAATTTGTTGTAGCATATAAGTAATCTTACTTTTCAGGTTACTAATTAATCATATCTTTTATTGACGAATATTTATAATTATATTTTAAATAATTTTATAATGTAAAAGAATTTGTATGAGGAAGTTAAACTCTTTCCCAAGAACACAGATTAATTAAATTCGACAAGTTCAAGTCACGCATATGCAAATTTGGGAATTAGGATTGTACAAGATAATTGAAAGTATAAGTTGATAATAATATATTAAGTTCCACTAAACCAAAACAACTTGCGTCCAAAGAAGGATCAAAGTTTGACAAGATAACCAAGATAATAAGAACAAAAAAAATTTAAGCAAGGCACCAGAGAAGTTAGAGAATATAACTCACGGCAAATCCGATTGATCAGAAATTGGGATCCATATATTCCCACCATTTTTGGTCTTAACTTGGCCAAAGCATTGGGTGACAAAATGTCAGTCTCATTGGCCAATTGCTATGACCTTTTGTGAACAAAGAGCTAAACTTCCAAATAAAGTCACGACTTATTTCTTCCATGAAAACAGCAAAGGTTTTAATGAAGAAAACATGAACATGTGAAGGGTGCCCAGCTTGTTCTCATAAAAACTTAATTGTTGCAGTGTGAAATCACAAGCATGAAAACGTCCAAATGGCTAGTTGGTAAGGGAACATTGATTGAATCATCCTACCAGAAATTGTTGAGTTGCACACGTGAGATTTATTTATCGTTTCTTACTCTTGTTGTCCTACCAATCCAAATTTTCATATGAATGCCATGCCGCAACCCATAGAGCACAGTAGCCACATATATGTTTCATTTGTTTTAATTGTTCTATGGTCAGTTAAATTCTTTTGTTTACTCTGGGTAGCCTATTAAATTGGACCAAAACTTATTTATGACAAAATTTGCAAGATAAGGAAGAGAAAATACGAGCTCAGTGTGAACAACAATGGCGGTTTACTTCGAGAGAGAGAGAGAGAAGCGGATAAACATTCTAGATACATGAGAAGCTTAACTCTCTCTTTTTTTTTTTTCATCCCAAAAGAAAATACAGAGTATATGTTCTATTTATAGAGCTATACAATACATGTATGAATACAATTGAGGAATACAAAAAATGAATACAAAGAATATAAATAATCTCAACACCCCCCCTCAAGTTGGAGGGGAGGGCCTCACATCCAACTTGCCAAGAAGGCCAGCATGCTTGATCCCTGTTAATGACTTAGTCAGAATATCAGCTAATTGGTCATTGGTGGAGACATGATGAAGTGAGATGAGCCCTTCTTGTAGTTGATCTCTCACAAAGTGACAATCGACTTCGATATGCTTCGTGCGTTCATGGAATACAGGATTTTTCGCAATATGTAAGGTAGCTTGGCTATCACAAAATATGGGAATGGGCAAGGCCAATGGAATAGTAAGCTCAGTCAGCAGTCTAGCTAGCCACACAAGCTCACCCACCACCATTCTTGCTGATCTGTATTCAGCTTCTGCAGAGGATAGTGAAATAGTAGACTGCTTCTTGGATTTCCAGCTGATGGGGCTGTTACCAAGCAGTACAAGGTACCCACTAACTGATTTTTTGGACTGAGAGCAACTGGCCCAGTCTGAGTCACAAAATGCATTTACTGTATAATCTGCAGTATTGTTAAAAAATATTCCCAAAGATGGATCACCTTTCAAGTACCTGAGAACATGATATGCTGCCCTCAAATGGGGTTCCCTGGGGGTTTGCATAAACTGACTGAGATGTTGCACACTGTAGGCAATGTCTAATCTAGTATTGGTAAGGAAGTTGAGTTTCCCAACTAACTTCCTATAATAAGAAGGGTCAGCAAGAAGAGCCCCCTCATCAGGTTTTAATTTCATAGATGGGTCCATGAGAGAAGCCATGGAAGGACAGTCTATACACCCAAACTCCTTTAAAGGTCAATGGTGAATTTTCTTTGTGACATCAGAACACCCTTTTCTGTATATTGTAACTCCAGTCCTAGGAAGTAATGGAGTCTCCCCAAGTCCTTTATTTTGAAAGTGTTGTGCAAAAAGGTCTTCAGGGACTCAATCTCTTGTAGATGAGTTCTAGTAACTAGGACATCATCTACAAATACAGCTACAAACACTACTGAACCTTCACACCTTTTATAGAACAAAGAATAATCAAGCATTGAATGAGTATACCCTCTTGAACATAAAGCTTCAGTTAATTTTTCATATCATTGTTTACTTGCTTGTTTGAGTCCATATAGGGACATGTTCAGCTTATACACTAAGTCTGAGGAGTCCACAACTAGGCCTGGAGGTATCTCTATGTACACTTCTTCATGGAGATCCCATTGAGAAAAGCATTATTTACATCTAACTGTAAGACCTGCCACCCCTTCTTAACTATAGTTTCTATTAGGGCCCTAATAGTTGTCATTTTAACCACAAGAGAGAATGTTTCAGTGTAATCTATCCCAGCTTGTTGTGTATACCCCTTAACTACTAATCTAGCCTTGAACCTTTCTACACTACCATCTGCCTTGTGTTTGATCTTATACACCCACTTACACCCTATTGCCTTCTTTCCAATTGGAAGGGGGACAAAGTCCCAGGTTTTGTTTGCATGCAATGCTTGAAACTCCTGAGTCATTGCTGCTTGCCATGCAGGCTTTACAGCAGCTTCCTCAAATGAGTTTGGTTCACATTCATGTGAGCTAGTTTCTATCAGATGCTGACAACTAGATGATGCTTCAATAGGTGAGGTAACAGGAGGTTTGGGAGCAGATGTATTAAAAGAGAAGGACTGGGTACTTTGCCCATCACTTGGAGAGATTGATTGATTGTGATGATTTTGCTGAACCCTGGGAAGGATGCATTCATAATCTTTAAGGTAGGCAGGTATTTTCAAAACTCTGGAAGGTCTGTTCTGGTGTGAAACTGAAGTCCTTTGATCCTGGGTTGTAGAGGTTGGACTATGAGTCATGTCAGGATGGACTTCTTCTGAATTATCAGTAGGAGCAGAGGTTCTTGATGTTTGGCTTCT
Source organism: Nicotiana glauca (assembly GCA_026770625.1). NCBI lineage: Eukaryota > Viridiplantae > Streptophyta > Magnoliopsida > Solanales > Solanaceae > Nicotiana > Nicotiana glauca. The sequence goes on along the minus strand of MU770940.1, from coordinate 18,943 downwards.
TAAGGGGGTGAATAAGGACAACTGAAATTGTCATTGTGAGAGTGCAATGAAGGTATATAGGGTTCAGGACCGGGCAGGTTCCCAGGTGACACTTCATGATGAGTGTTGTCACTAGTTGAGAGTGGAACATTACTCATACTACTAGGAGGAAACAAATCATCTGATAGGTATGATTTCATTTGAGGAAATGAAGGGAAGACTTTATTAGACTCAGTGAACATAACAAATAGGAACACATTTTCATGAAATACTACATCTCTAGAAATGCTTATCTTTTTAGTGATCAGATTTAGTACCTTATAACCTTTTGTCCCAAAGGGATATCCCACAAAGACATGGAGAGTAGTTCTTGGCTCAAATTTATCCTTGTGTGTTTTGAGTATGTTAGGGAAGCATAAGCAACCAAAACTTCTAAGGTGAGAATAACTTGGAGTTTTCTGGTATAGGAGTTCAAAGGGGCACTTATTTTTGAGTGATGAAGAGGGCAGTCTATTTATTATATAGGTGGAAGTTAAGATGCATTAACCCCAGTACTACATGGGTAATTTTGACTGATAGAGTAGGGCCTTGGCTATTTCCAGCAGGTATTTTTGTTTTCTTTCCACTACACCATTTTGTTGTGGTGTATATGGGCATGTTCTTTGGTGTATAATCCCCTTTGATTGTAAGAATGAACTGACTTCCTGACTGGTAAGTTCAAGGCCATTGTCTGTCCTTATAGATTTAACATTGACATTGAATTGTTATTCTACCATGGCAAGAAAGGCTTTAATAGCATTGCTCTTGCAGCTCAACAAGTGGGTCCATGTGGACCTGCTGTAATCATCTACAAGGGTAATGAAGTACTTGTATTTATTGTGTGTTACAATATGGTATGGGCCCCACAAATCAATATGTATCAGCTCAAAGGGTTTTGTAGTCAAGGTTGTTCTTTCTGGAAAGGGTAGTCTAGTATGTCTTGCCATTGGGCATATGGGGCAAAGAAAAGGTTGTTTGCAAAAGTAATAGGTATAGAGGAGATCCCTTTCATTTTGACAAAAGGTACATGTCCTAATCTATTATGCCACAAAAGATCAAGTAAAGGCTTAGTAGTAGAGCAACTATCAGACAAAGAATACTCATTTTTATTGTTTGGACTACTTACAGAATGGCCTGAATGTGGAATTAGGCCATTTTTATTATCATTAAGAGATAAGGGAACTATAGTGGGAATAGCAGGAACAACAGAGCCCAATTTTCTTGTATGAGCTAATTGAGAAGAAGAAGGTAAGCTAGACTTATTATTAGTAAAGCATGAAATAGAACTACTAGAGGGATTAGGAAGAGTTGAACCAGTATTGCAACTCCTTGAGCAATGTAGGTACAAACCAGTCTTGGCTTTACCAATCTCCAGTGGACTCTTTAGTGAAGGTCCCTGTAGAAGAATACAAATGTATCTGGTGAACACTACAGTACAATCAAGTTGGACTGTCAAAGAGTGGACTGATATTAAGTTGAATTTAAAACTGGGGACAAAAAGGACTTTCTTGAGACTAAATTTTGGACTCAGAATCACATCACCAATCAGTGTCACCTTAACCTTATACCCATTTGGTAGGGTGACTAGATATGGGTAAGCTAGGATTTTAACATTACTTAGGATTGATTTATTGTATGTCATGTGGTTTGTGGCTCCAAAGTCAAGGATCCAGGCATCAACATCTGATCTAAAACTATCACATAGATGATCACTATTATTAGACTCAAAATGAGTGGAGCATACTGAAATACCTGCAAAGTTCACAGCTCCTCCTTTGATGCAATTGCTTGTAGAATTGTCAGCTCCTCCTTGAAAGCTTTCCAGAATGATGAGCAGTTGGCCATATTATTCCTTAGTTAGGCTGTGCATGTGTTGATTCTGTTCTTGTTCCTGAGGTCCCTTCCTGTCATCACTCACCACATCAGCTTCACTTGATGGTCCAAAAACATTTCCAGCAACTCTTTTTCCCTTATTGAACCTGGAGCTTTGTGGAAATCCATGAAGTTTGTAGTACTTGTTCTTGGTGTGTACTGGCCTCTTGCAATAATCACAGAAGGGCCTAGGTCTATTATTGAACTGGTTTCCTTTATATCCACTGTAGGTATTATTATTGCTCCCCTGTTGATTGTAGTTGGTTTTGAAGTTGTTACTTCCCGATCCACTCACGTTCAAGGCAGTAGAGTCCATTGTAAAGCTATTACTTGGTTTGACTTCCCTTTGTTTCTCCTCTTGAATAAGAATAGAGAAGGCTTGAGCTATTGTAGGAAGGGGGTTCATCATCAGAATACTCCCTCTTACAACGGTATATACCTCATTGAGCCCCATCAAAAACTGAATTAATCTTCTATCCTTTTCAGCCTTAAGCATGTTATCTCTTGCCCCACAGATGCACTTGCAAGTACATTTAGTATGAATATTCAGATTGTTGAGTTCTTCCTAAAGTTTCTTCATTTTTGTATAGTATCCAGTGATGTCTAAACTTTCTTGGCTCAAATCATTTATCTCCTTTTGTAATTGATACAATTTCACCCCATTAGTTTGGTCGTATCTATCTTCTAGCTCTTGCCAAAGCTCTTTGGCATCGTTCACGTATTGTAAACTGTCAGCTAGGTCCTTTGACAATGAATTTAAGATCCATGAGGTCACCATATCGTCGCATCGCTCCCATTGATCAAGGTCACTTGAATCAGAGGCTGACTTCTTACACTTTCCGGTGATGAACCCCAATTTATTCTTCACAGAAAGTGCTCTGAGAATTCCTCTTCTCCATGATCTATAACCAGTTCCGTCAAAAGCTATCGGAACTAGCATAGATCTAGCGCTCTCCGATGGATGCATGTAGAGTGGGCTCGTCGAATCTAGGGTTTTGTTCGCGACTGGGACCTCGTCTCTTCCGGCCATAATTCGAATGGACTATGATACAGTGGTTATTGATGAAGACAAATAGCTAGAAACAGTTGATTATTCGATCGATTTCCACACAGGAACCCTAATTCCCAAAAGCGAGCAACAGTGATGAATTTTTGACTTTGCGAACAAAAAAACGAACAATTGAAAATGAATGGAGCTTCGAGTTGTTGTCTAGCCCTGATACCATGACAAAATTTGCAAGATAAGGAAGAGAAAATACGAGCTCAGTGTGAGCAACAATGGCGGTTTACTTCGAGAGAGAGAGAGAGAGAGAGAGAGAGAGAGAGAGAGAGAGAGAGAAGTGGATGAACATTCTAGATACAGGAGAAGCTTAACTATCTTATTTTTATTTATTTTTTCATCCCAAAAGGAAATACAAAGTATATGTTTTATTTATAGAGCTATACAATACATGTATGAATACAATTGAGGAATACAAAAAATGAATACAAAGAATATAAATAATCTCAACAATTTATATAGGATTATTACAACTCATAAGGTAGGGAAGCCAGCCACGTATTTTAGAAAAAAACTTATTTACACACATTAGTTACACCAGGTTAAACAATGTAATCATATGCATCACGAATTAAAACTGTGAATATATATCAATGCTAAACAAAATAAATGTGCATGACACTTGTCTTATATTAATTTGGTTAGTGCAATAACAGGGTACGAACACTTATTTAATTTAGTCGCCCTTGACAACAGATTATTTTGGGATCAGTTAATTGTTTTCTTTATATGGACAATACGTCATAGAATATTTACGTAAAGAACACTTGGAGGAAAAAGTATGACAAATAGAAAAAGAGATGCATTATATGTGGGGAAACTTTTTATTTTTGAGCTAATCTAATCTACGGGGCAATGTGCTTACTGCTAGTTTTTATAACTAGCTGAAAATAAAATAAAGCAAAGTAATGCAATTAATTTATTTAGATATATAGTAGCCGTTCTTTTATACTGTTTTATTTATATTATTTCCCTTTTTGGGATCCTACAACTAGCTATAATTTGTTAGAGTAAACGTGTACTTTGATTAGATTAGGCATTATATTGCAACACATTTGAATTGGTAGTCCAAAACACTTTCCAACTATTCAATTGCCGTTTATACATTATTTAAATAATAATAAAAATATAAAATGCTACCTACTAATAAAATAATCTAGTGAGTGACATCTTTATACAGCATTCTTAAATGAAGACTCAGTAGGCATCTTTGCGACACTACTAGAAAGAAACAGATATATTATATTAAAGAAAATGTGCACATAATCACATGATCAACAGCCAATCCTCAATGTTCAACCCTAATTACTTGAGTTTTTTACATGCTTGATCATTTTTTAACTATCATTTATAAAAATAATATCATTTATTGTTTATTCCAAAAAAACACTTTTTCTTTCATTAATGGCACATTATAAAATTTAAACTCAACATCTAATAAGTTAACTCACTCACTAATCACGGGAAATTTTTTTTTTTTTATCCATCTGCATTTTCCCTTTACATCATTCATCTTTTTTACTCCATATTTTGAAAAGCTGCTGCATATCTCAATGCCACCCAAATCAAGATATATTGATTTGTACATCTTTTATACTTTTGTATATCAGGTATCACTTTAATTCAAAATGTATATTTATGTATATAATTTCTGTATATTTATTTGAGAAGTGCTATCTTATTTTAAGAGGTATTTTTAATGTATACTGTATTTTATATGTCAAGTGTCCTTATATATATATATATTATTTTTTGTATATTTATATACCATCTTAATTAAATTTAAGATATATATTTTTATGTATATTTCACATGTCTAAGTGTCATCTTAATTGAAGATGTATTTTTTATGTATATGTTTTGTATATTTTATATGTGTTAATTCAAAGTATATTTTTATATATATTCATTGTATATATTAACGTATATTATTATCGAAATAAGAGCTTTATGTTAGGAAAGGAAGAAAGAAGTAAGAGAAAAACTTAAGAAAGATAATTAAAAATAAAATGAATGGAACGAATTTTAAAAATATATTGGCTTCGGTAGAAACAAAACTAAGAAGACGAAGAAAAAGAAAAAGAAGGAAAGCTAATAGATAAAGAGAGAAAAAAGACATGATTTTTGTACAAATAATTATTAACTTTCCATTCAAATTTCTTATGTTTAGGGATTAATAGTTAATATTCCTATTTTAATGGAACTGTGTGCTACAAATATAATTATTTTCTTTCCATATCTGTAATATTGAATTTCATGCTAAAAATTTGTTATATTTCTTTTAAACTGTGACAGTTATCTAAAGTCCCCTAATTACTTTCACCAACAACCCTTGGGTTCTTAGCGTGGGGCCCAAAATCATGTTACCGGTGGAAACATGAGAAAAATTAAAAAATAGCTAGATTTATAAGTGGTCATTCAAAAATAGCGACAGTTTCAAAAGTAATCGAAATTTAGACACTTTTTATGTAAAAATAAATCTATAACAAAAACATTGTTCAAAATCTCGAAAAATACTCCAGCACAATATATTGGAGTTCCAGTATAATATAACGGTCCATCATAATATACTGGAGCTAGCAAAGTATACTGGTCCAACATAATATGTTGGAAGTTCATACATAGGTACACCAAACTCCAGTATATTATGCTGGACCGGTCTTTGTTGCAGCAAAAATAGTGATTATTTTTCAATGACTTGACAAACGCTGTCTATTTTTAAATGACCAGTCCGAAAACTGGCTAGCCCGTGCTATTTTAACGTGAAAACATAGAAGGGATCTTTGCACAAATAACCTGTTGAATTTACTATTTTCTTTTTCTAGCCAGTATATATTGATTATACAATAATGATATACTATTATATACATATATACATGATTTAAATACATATTATACATCTGATGGCTATTTTAACAGGTTGGTGTGGTGCAGTGGTTATCACGTCAGTCTTACATACTGAAGGTCCCCAGTTCCATCCTGAGCATCAACATTTTTCCCAGACCCTACTTGTAGAATTATATTGGATTGTTATTGTTTGTTGTATCTGATGGCTATTTTAAATTTAAGCGCTTGGATAGACGACCATCTAAGTTGATTCTTCAGCATAGGAAACACAAATTATCATGTGGACCTTTGCAGATCCAGTAGAACGTGTTTGGGTTCTTCTATTGGGCTAAAAATCTTAATCCATAAGAACCGGGAGAAATTCAAAAATAGCCAGATTTAGCGCTGGTCGTTGAAAAATAGCCAAGTTTCAAAAGTTGTCGAAATTTAGCCACTTTAAATCTGAGCGAAAACACTGTTCAAAATTCGGAATAATACGCCCGTAAATTTTACGGGAGCTCCATCATAAGTATGCTTGAACTCCCGTAAATTTTACGGGAGTTCCAGGATAACTATGCTGGAACACCCGCAAATTTTACGGGAGTTCAAGCATATTTATGCTAGAACTCCAGTAAATTTTACGGCAGTTCCAACAAGTATAATTGTCCAGTATAATATACTGGAGTTTGGAGTACTGGTGCTCCAGTCTCCTGCAAATTTTACAGGAGTTAGCAAAGTATGCCGGTCCAGCATAATATGCTGGAGTTCGTACACAAATGCACCAGAACTCCCGTAAATTATACTGGACCGGTCCCTGTTGCAGCAAAATAGTGACTATTTTTCATTGACTTGATAAACGCTAGCTATTTTTCAATGACCAGTATAAAAACTGGCTATGCCATGATATTTTAACATAAGAACCCGTGGACAAGGTGTAACATTTCATCAACCATATTTGGCAGATCCATTGATGGTCCACCATTTAAATCTGAAATTTCAATAAATTGGACTTTATATTAATAGTCGGCCGGACTCATTATTTTTTTCCTAGCCAATATATAAAAAAGTACACTATATATATATATATATATATATATATATATATATATACTACCGATTAAAATTAATTTAAGTAGTTGAGTGAACGACTACTTTGATTAAAAGTAATGAGTACATTTTGAAAGAAATATGGAACATAGAAAACGGAATACAGTTGCTTCATTTACGTTTTGGACAACGAAGAATTGGAGAGAAGAGAGAGAGCGATTCTAAATATTATTTTGCTATTTTTAAGAAAAATAAGTTTGGTTATTTGGTGCCAACATTTTTGGGCTTCTATTGCCAAACTTATTATAAGGCCCAAAAATTACCAATTCTCCTTATGTGTTCTTACAGGGATTTTTACCTAGTTATATTATATTAGAAACTTGTTTACGTATGTTTTCTATGTTTTGAAGCTTTTAATAAATATCTAGGTTTTTTTTACAAATTGTATACATTGCTTATTAAAAGAATCCTACTCCATTATTAGTGCCTTCAATTAAGGAATTCAATTATATCATTTCCTTTTTTTTCTTTTCTTTCCATCTCATCTTCTCTCTCTTTTTTTTTTACATCAAAATTCATTAATCTAATCCCAGAATCTTCATCTTCTCTCTTTCCACTATCACTGATAGCTTTATATTATTAAAAAATATTCTAAAATTTTATGATAATTGTATGATAAATGTATCATAATTATATTTAAATTGCATCAGATACATCAATGCCTAAAACATAAAATGTATCATACTTGTATCATAGTTATATTTAACTTTCATCTGATATATTAATACCTAAAATAATACAGGATACAATACTAATAAATAATATACAATTATCATACTTGTGATACAAACTATGAAATTCGTCACAAAGGCACATGCTAATAACATATACAATGAATATACAACTATCATACATTTATAATACAATTCTTGCAAAAATTATGATACATATACAATTACAATACAATCGCGATACATTTCTGAAAAAATATGAAAGAATTATGATCTTCATCTTCTTCAAGTTTCAGTCACAATTATACACTAAAAATTTAATATAATCATATTATAATTGTATTAGTGTTGTATCGAGTATTATTTTGGGTATTGATGTATCATATACAAGTTACATATAATAACGATTTTAAAAAGAAAGAAATCAAGTATTAACGCTTACCCACAACTTGATTCTAGAGCAATATTTTGATTTTTATATCAATAAAAAAATAGAAATTTTGGGTGATTAATAAGAAAGAGAGAAACTGAATTTCAAAAACTTTTGAAGAGCAAAACGAATTACAATATGGGAAATTATTGGAAATAGGGGTTGGGTGTCATGCAGCTGATAGGCTAGATTTAAGAGATCTTGAATTTATTCTTTTTTATGATTTTGTATATAACTAGTAAATATAGATATACGGAACCTAAATAAATGTGGTAAATAAGTTTCTATTATAGTATAGCTAGGTTAAAATCGTAAAAATTACATGGAGCGCCGTATTTGGTCGCCCCCATTTAACCTATACCCATTTTTTTAAATATTTTAACTTGTACCCACTTTTTAAACAACTTCAGCCCCCTTTCTCCTCCTCTTTCTCCTTTTTCTTCTGTTGATGCTGCTATGAAACTTTACTTCATGGGATGTTTGCCATAAATATGTTTATATGATTACTTAAAAATAAATTTTAAATAATTACGTAAGTTAGTAGACAATAATTTATGAATATTTTTACGTACGTAAGTTAGTAGTCAATGATAATTCTGTTCTTTTCACGTTTATTGTTTCCAGAATTCATGATTTAGATACTTTTGTCAATCTAATTATTTATCTAGTATGTTAGAAAGCTTTTTCAAAAACTTCAGCTTATATAGTATTGAAGTTTTTACAAATCAACTAAATAACTTCAGCATCTTCTGCTGAAGTTTATGAAAAAGCTTTATGAGAAAACTAATGAATCCAAGATAAAAAAACTTTAGCTTTTAGTGCTGAAGTTTTTACAAATGTACTAAATAACTTTAGCATCTCCTGCTTAAGTTTTTGAAAAAGCTTATCCAGGATAAAAAAAAAAACTTCAGCTTAGTTAATTGCTAAAATTTTTACGAATGAACTAAATAACTTCAGCATCTTCTGCTGAAGTTTTTGAAAAAACTTAATGACAAAAGTGATGAATCCAGGACAAAAATACTTCAGCTTATTTAGTGCAATTACAGATAGAAATTTCAGCAAATAAAGAATAAAACTTTAGCTACTATGCTTAAGTTCAGCAATTACAAACAAAAACTTCAGCAAATAGAGAACAAAATTTCAGCTACTATGCTTAAGTTAAGCAATTGCAAATAAAAACTTTAGCACACTTGGTTCAGCACACTTGCTACTTCATGTCCATCTACTAGAATGCTGAAGTTTTGCGTGATTGCCTTTGCTACTTTAGCTTCGTATGCTGCAGTTACGCAAAAAAGTAGGTACACTTGCAATATTTTGCGCAAAGCGCGCACAAATTAAAATGTGACCCAAAAAATAAATAGAGATGTAAATCCTTCGTAAAAACCCCGTTGTTGTTATACCATAACATTTTCTCTATTTAGATTGTCCAGCCCATAGAATTTGAGCCCACAATAACTGACCCAACATCTCCCAACCCTATCTCCTTAACTCCATTAGATTTTATAGCCTGACCTAACCCTAAGAGAGATGAGCGACCCATCTCCCTCACTCCAAAAAATCAGCTGCCGAGGACCACCTTTTCTTCACCTTCAGCCGCACCATACCGCCACCTGAACTCGCCGGAACTCCAACACCCATCGGTATTCCCTTCTTCCCTGCACTACAACCTGCCGGAAATACCCACACTCACATAGATAGCGAGAAAGAGAGGGCAAAATTTGATAGAAAATACGATCAGCAACTCTAAAAAAGAAAATGACTGAGTGCCGATCCTCTGCTCCGCAGTCACCATAACAACAGCTCTAGCCCTCAATAAACAAAAGAAGAAAATTAAAAGAAAATCTCTTCCTCAAAATACAGGCATTAGCAGTTAATGTTGCCGCCGAAAATTGGCCTTTTGTTTATCCTCTCTCCTTGGCTTGACGTTCTGTTTTGAATTATGAGAATATTTGCTTAAAATATCATATGGTTTACTCTTGTCAAATTAAGGTTTGATAAGCTTGCTATATTCTTTTCTTACAATCTAGACAATGTTTGATAGATATCATTTCTCAGTAGGTTAATTGGTTTTCTTTGCGCCAGTTTAGTGTTAAAGAACTTCCTTCTAGAGCTATTTTAAGTTTCAGTTGGTTAATATTATGTATCGAGTTCAGTGGCTAAGTTCGTTAATTCTGTTTTTTCTGTTGGTGGCCGTTGTGGTCTCATGGTATACGTTCTAAGCGAAAATTCAGGCTCGTTTAAATTCACTTATTTTTAATTCAAATCTAGATCCCTTTTGAATTTTGTTATCAGTGGTTTAAAGTTTGTGAGTGATTCTGAGAGTGATCAATTGGAATATAGATATTAGGAGCTTGTCACTTATGTTTTGTTGAGGAATTTTAGTACTGGAGGTATGTCGTGAGGTACTGAAATGTGCTATGTGGAGGTAAGGCTGGCAAAGGGCTGGGTCCGGGCTTAAACAGGCCTTGTGGGTCGGTCCTAAGTGGGCTGGTCCTATGTGATACTGGGCTTCGTGGGCCGAGTTTTTGGAAGTAACCGGACCAACACCAGGACCACGAACTAATAGTCCCGGTGTGATGACCCGGCCGATCGTCTTAAGAATTAACGCCTCGATCCCCTAATAACTGCTTCCCCCGAGTTTATTTTTGTTATTTTGATTTGCCGAGACGTTCGATTCTGAGTTTCGGAGAGTTTTGGGATACTTAGACCCTAAATGAGAGCTTAAGTGTTAGAAAGTTGACCGCAGTTGAAATAGTGTGAAAATTGTCTCGGAATGGAAATATGATGGTTCAGTTAGCTACGTTAGATGATTTCGGGCTTATGGGCGTGACCAGATTGTGTTTTGGAGGTCCGTAGCTAATTTAGGCTTGAAATTCCGAATGTTGAATATTAAAAATTTTCGATTCGATAGTGAGATTTTGATCCGAGGGTTGGAATGGAATTCCGAGAGTTGCAGTAGTTTTGTGTTATGTTATTTGGGGTGTGTGTGCAAAATTTCAGGTCATTCGGACAAGGTTTGATAGACTTTTTGATCGAAAGCCTATTTTAAGATTTTGAAGTTCTTAGGCTTAAATCCATGGTTAATTCGAGGTCTCGATATTGTTTTAGGTATTTTAAGGATTGGTACAAGTTTGGGTAGTGGTTTGTGAATTGTTGGTGCCTTTGGTTAAGGTCTCGGGGGCCTTGGGATGATTTCGGATAGTTGACGGGGTGATTTTTGGATTTGGAGTTGCAGTGTCAGCTATTCTTCTGTCATAACCGCACCTACGAGTGTGGGACCACAGGTGCGTAAGTCGACCTTTAAGAGAAAAGTCACAAGTGCGACCTTGGCTCCACAGAAGCGAGACCGCAGTTGCGGTCCTAGGGCCACAAATGCGGAAATGGCTACGCAAAACATATAAATTTTTGCCTTCGCGAAATTTAGCCATTTTTCATCTTTTTCAAAATGGGAAGAAGCTTGGGAAGCACTTTTCAAGAGAGATTTTCAGTGGAGTTCATTGGGGTAAGATTTTTGATCCCTAAACTCATTATTAGAATGATATTTATCAATTTAGGCATGAAAAATTAAAGAAAATCAGTATTAATTGGGGGGGGGGGGGAGGTTAGGGCTTGGCTAATTGGAGACTTTTGAGTGATGATTTGATGGACAAATTAGGTCTAATTTTGATTCTTTTGATATGACTGAACTCGTGAGAGTGAGGTTTTTGGAAATATAAATTTTACTCGATTTGGAGACTTGGGCCCGAAGGGGCGTTTTGGTCATTTTACATGAGTTTGCGCATTAACTTAGAATTTCTTTGTAGAATCAGTTACTTGAAGTGTTATTTACAATATGCAATTGAATTGAATAGATTTGTGTCATTTGGAGGCGGATATTCGTGGCAAGAACGTGACTTCGGATTGATTATTGAGCCGGTTCGAGATAAGTGGCTTGCCTAACCTTGTGTGGGGGACCTTCCCCTAGGATATGATATATTTGATAATTGAAATATCTTGTATGTGAGGTGAGAGGGCGTACTTGAGCTACTTGTTGGAAATCCGGTTTCACTTTAAGTATTTCAATTGAGTTCCTTTTTCCTGTTTTATTCTACTTGCGAATTTAGCCTATTGTTAGTTTAGAAAAGGCATATTTGGTTGATTTAATTGCCTATTTGCTTAAACTGCCTTCATTGCATTACGTGAAGCATGTTATGCTAGAATTAACTGTTTACTTGGTACGATATTGAGCATAATTGAATATTTATGTGTTGCTACCGTGTGCTTTACTTTGGGACTACGGAAAGGCATCTAGGGAGATTCCCCGTAGGTGTTTATGGATTTAAATGAGATGCGGGATACCAAGAGATCTCTGACACATAGATTGAGGATACCAAGAGATCCCTAACATATATGGAGGATACCAAGAGATCCTCGGGATACCAAGAGATCCTTCGTATACATTGAGGATACCAAAAGATCCTTGGGATACCAAAAGATCCTTGGGATACCAAGAGATCCCTAGTATATATTGAGTCTACTAAGAGATCCTCGGGATACTGAGAGATCCCTGGTTATTGACTGGTGTTCGTTTTAGCCCCTGTTTCGGTTATTGCATTCCTTACTTTCTCGTATTAAATTCTTATTGTTAGCTTTAAACTACATTGCTTATCTTATTCTGCCATACCTTATATTATTATCTTATCTCGTTGAGACCTGACTTTCCTCGTTACTACCCGACCGAGATTAGACTTGACACTTACTAAGTACCGTTGTGGTGTACTCATGCCCTTTCTACGCATGTATTTACATGTGCAGATCTAGGTACTACGACTCAGTCCTATCACCCCTGAGGCGAGGTGACTGCTCTTGTGACTTCGAGGTATATCTGTCGTATTTGTAGACCGAGGAGTCCCTTTCTATTACTGCTTTTAGTATTTAGCCCTTCTGTATTTTTTTCTGTTCTTGTTAGACATTCCAGAGTTAGAGCTATGTAGTATTTCTTAGCTTGTGATTCATGGGTTTTCGAGTTTTGGGAGTATGTATTAGTTTTGAGAAGTTTAAGTGTTGTGTATGCCTAGCGGCATTTTAAATATCATTTATTTCGGTTAATTTTTGGCTTTTGATTATTTCTTCCGCATGTTTTTATTATGTTCTGCATTGTTAGGCTTACCTAGTTGTAGAGACTAGGTGCTGTCATGACAGTTCACGGAGGGTGAACTGGGATTGTGACAAGTTCGTATTAGATCTCTAGGTTCATAGGAGTCATGAATCACAAGCCGGTTTATTAGAGTCTCGCTGATCGCTATGAAGACGTCTGTACTTATCTACGAGAGGTTATGTAACTATTAGGAATTCCAATTCATTGATTTCCTTGTTGTGGGAGATTTTGATATCACAATTCTAAACTTATGTCTTCTATTCTCTCACAGATGGTGATGACACGTGCTACCTAAGATGATCAAGCATCCGTGGCCCCTACTACAGTCGTTAAAGGCTGGGGCTAGGGTAGAGGTCGAGAACGCACATGCGGTACAGCCAGAGCACCTGCGTGAGCTGCCACCGAGGTACCACTAGTAGTTCCAACAGGAGCTCAAACACCTGATACGCCTACTGCTACTACCACACCAACACTTCAAGAGACTCTGGCACAGTTTATGAGCACGTACACCACTTTGGCTCAAGCAGGGTTGCTTCCTTTTGCTGCAGCTATATCCCAGGCTAGGAGAGGAGCACAGACTCCCGCCGGCCGCACTCCTAAGCAGCGAGTGCATGTTGATTAGGTCCTAAAGATTATTTCGGTACAACCCATAGTTCCAGATCATCCCGAGGATAGGGCAGCGGCTTCCGAGGATGAGCAGTGGAGGCTTGAGAGATTTAAACAGTATAATCCTCCTATTTTCAGTGGTTTAGCATCAGACAATACTGTGGGATTTCTGGACGAGTGCTACCATATTCTTCGTACCATGGGTATCTCAGGATCGAGTGGGGTTTCTTTTACGACCTTCCAGCTTCGAGTAGCCGCCTATGAGTGGTGGTGTACTTATGAGTTAGATAGCCCGGATGAGGCAGCTTTATTGACTTGGACTCAATTTTCAGATCTGTTCCTGAGAGAGTATGTTCTCCAGAGCCTCAGAGACGCATGGCGTGCATAGTTTAAGCATTTGCGTCAGGGTGCTATGACTGTTTCAGAGTATGCTGTCCGTTACACCAGTTTGGCTAGGCATGCACGAGCCTTGGTTTCTATTATTCGTGTTCGCGAGAGGGTTTACCGGTTTATTGAGGGGCTTATTCCCAGCATCAGGTCTAGTATGGCTTGTGAGTTGGAGATGAATATTTCTTATCAGCAGGTGGTGAGCATTGCTAAGAGGATTGAGGGTTGCAGGAGAGAGAGGAGAGGGAGGCCAATAGATCTCGAGAGTCGGGCCATTATTCTAGTGCCCGCGCCCCAGCTGTAGGTCATCATGGTAGGGGTTATATGAGTCACCCTATTCATTCAGCTCTTGTAGCAGCCAGTAGTGCTCCGGCTCCTCCTAGACCTTAGGAGCCCTATTATGCACCTCCAATTTCTAGCGCTCCCCCTGCTCAGGGTGCTTTTAGAGGTCAGTCCAGCAGACCTTGCTTGAGCCAGTCACAATTGTCACATCCACCCAGAGCTTTTTTGAGTGTTGCCATGTGGTGAAGGATTGCCCTAGACTTGGGAGGAGTGTATCTCCACATACTTTTCAGCCACAGCGTGCCCCGCAGAGTTCTCAGGCTATGGTTACAGCTCCAATTGCTACCCCACTTGCTCAGCCAGCTAGAGGTGGAGGTCGGGGAGGTAGAGGTTGCCCTAAAGGGGGAGGGCAGGCCAGATACTATGCCCCTCCTGCTCGTACCAAGGCTGTTGCCTCTAATTCTGTCATCACAGGTATTGTCATGGTTTGTCATAGAGATGCATCGGTTCTATTCAATCCAAGCTCCACTTACTCTTATGTGTCTTCTTATTTTGCTCCGCATTTGGGTGTACCTCGAGATTTGAGTTCCCCTATTTATGTTTCTACTCACGTGGGAGATTCTCTTGTTGTGTACCGTGTTTATCGGTCGTGTTTGGTTACTATTCATGGTTTTGAGACCAGGGCCAATTTATTGTTACTCAGCATGGTAGATTTTGATATTATCCTAGGTATGGACTGGTAGCCGCCCCATTATGCTATTCTTGATTGTCACGCCAAAATCGTGATGCTGGCTATCCTAGGTGTACTGCGTGTTGAGTGGAGGGGTACTTTGGAGCACACTCCCAATAGAGTTATTTCTTTTCTTAAAGCTCAGCATATGGTTGAGAAGGGGTGTGACGCGTATTTAGCTTATATAAGATATGTCAGTATTGATACCGCTTTAGTTGATTTAGTTCCAGTAGTACGGGATTTTCCCGATGTGTTTCCAGCTGACCTTCTAGATAGAGATATTAATTTTGGCATTGATCTGTAGCCGGGCACTCAGCCTATTTCTATCCCTCCATATCGTATGGTTCCTCCTGAGTTGAAGGATTTAAAGGATCAGTTACAGGAATTGCTTAATAAGGCTTATATTTGGCCCACTGTATTGTATTGGGGTGCTCCTATCTTGTTTGTGAAGAAAAAGGATGGTTCTATGCTATGTGTATTGACTATCGCTAGTTAAACAAGGTTATAGTGAAGAACCGTTATCCTTTGACTCGTATTGATGATCTGTTTGACCAGCTTTAGGGCGCACAAGTGTTTTCTAAGATTGACTTGCGCTCAAGTTACCATCAGTTGAAGATTCGGGAGCCAGATATCTCGAAGACTGCTTTCAGGACTCGGTCTGGCCATTACGGGTTCCTTGTTATGTCATTTAGGGTGACCAATGCCCCAACATCCTTTATGCATCTGATGCACAATGTGTTTCGACCGTATCTTGACTCGTTCATCATTGTCTTTATTGATGATATTCGGCTATATTCTCGTAGGTGGGAAGATCATGAGCAGCACCTGAGGACTGTGTTTCAGACTCTGAGAGAGAAGAAGTTATATGCTAAGTTCTCAAAATGTGAGTTTTGATTGGATTCAGTGGCATTCTTAGGTTACCTGGTATCGTGTGAGGGTATTCAGGTGGATCCAAAGAAGATAAAGGCCATGCAGAGTTTGTAAGGCCCCGTAAAATTTTGTGCTTAAAACCTAGTAGCTCATAGCGTCAAGGTCCGAATATTGTGTTAGGAATGTGTAAAATTCTTCGCGGCGAGCTTGCGCGGTTCGGACCCTCGGTGGTGATCTAAGCTTTAAAAATCAAAAGAATAAATTTTTCCAAAAAATTGTCAATTTTGCGGTCAAGAATGCGATCGTAGAATTGAAATGCGGACCGCATTCCTACCGCAGAGTGAAGCAGAAAATTGGTCTAAGATGATGTCAAAAATGCGGCCCATTCTGCGATCGCAGAATCGAAATGCGGACCGCATTCCTACCGCAGAGTGTAATAGAAGATTTGTCAAAAATTGAAGTTAAAATACGATCAATTCTGCGGCACATTATGCGACCGCAGAACATGAATGCGGACCGCATTCTTGTCACAGATCGTGTCAGAACATTTGATTTTTGAGGAGCAATTCTGCGGACCGCATGTTTACTCTGCGATCGCAGATGCGACCGCAGATCTCACCCGGGCTTCTATTTTTCTAATTTTAAAACCCGACCCCCTTTCTAATATAACGCCCTAACCCCTCATTTTTACACATTCTCTGAACAAAATAAGAGAGAGGGAGG
>MU770933.1:138111-160900 GCA_026770625.1 Nicotiana glauca | reverse complement strand
GACAATATATATATATATATATATATATATATATATATATATATATATATATATATATATATATATAAAACATTATTACTTTTGGCTGATCGTCAACTGTGTAACTTGCCATTTAATAAATATCCCCCATATTACTTTTTTTCTTTTTGCAATTGATGGACATTTTAGACCATATCTAAAGATCCTTTTGAGCAAAGCAAAAATAGTATGAGAAAATATTAGACCACGGTCTAAAATTTCGTAAGTTATTATAAACGTTAAACTACAGTATACTATTATTAGCAAACGAAATATTATATGAGAAAACATTAGATCTGAGTCCGACGTTATCTAGAATGAATAATTTCTTTGAAGGGATATATTTGCACAACTTTTCAAAAGGAAATTTGCGTTAATTACCCTTTCTTTCTTTTCCATTGGGGGTTCTGACTAATTTTGCCAACTGACTTGACGTGAAAATAGTACGGGCTAGCCAGTTTTCGAATTGATAATTGAAAAATAGCCAGAGTTTGTAAAATTATTGAAAAATAGTTACCATTTTGCTGCAACACGAAAAATCCAGCATAATATATTAGAGATTGAAGCACTTGTATATGAATTTCCAGCATATTATACTAGAAGTATATTATGCTAGAACTCCAGTTTATTATACTGGAAGTCCAGTATATTATTCTAGAAGTTCACATGTAAAAAAATCGAACCCCAATATATTTTGCTGGAATAACTTTCGGATTTTGAAGAATGTTTTCTTTCAGATTTATCTTTACATGAAAATTGGCTAAATTTCGATTACTTTTGAATGGTCCACGGCACTTTGGGGAGACCCCTTACCTTACCGGCTATCAATGGAGTAGCCACATATAGTTGAACTGGTCCATAGTAGTGGTAAACTTTGTTCTTGATGCGCTTGAGAATTGAATTCGTTGTCTCGGAAGGCTTTAATGCTTGAAGTGAATTCTCAAGTGTTCAAATGATGTTTTGTTGTAATATTCTTGTTAATACACATTGAATGACATCACTTGAATGATGTAAGCACTTGGTTGGTCAAAGGACAACTGACTGTAGAACTGTGCTGTACCATGTGCACTGTTTCTGTGGCAGTCACTTTTCAGCTGTACACAGTTGACTTTCGTATTGCTGTCAGGGAAACACAAGGGATCGGGTCCCTGTGTTGGTTCTCTATCTTCTAAGGTTGCACCAGTTCTTATTAGCTGGAGTCCGTTGATTAGCAATGTATACTAAGCGTATCAGGTTCTATATCTAGTTCTTGACAGTAAGTTTGTTAGATCATCAAAACATAAAGCTAAGATATTGAAAACCCATCAATTTCTCTTTTTTTTGATGATGACAAACTTAGACATTGATAACATATGTTTGAAATAGAAATAACCAGATGAAGCAATAGGAACTTCACAAGTTCCCTCTGACTTTATGCTTCCCCCTTAATCAGATCCCTGTTTCTGTTATACTTCCCCTTTTGGCATCATTACAAATACACAAGAAGGCAATTAACATAAATAAGTCTAGCCTAGCTAACTCATGCCGCATATGTGCACACAACATGATAGAAAAGAGAAACAGAGAATCATAAGCATTTAGATAGCAAAAGTGGATAGTTTTTATATATAAAACATATGCCTTTGCTATATAGCAAAGGCACAAATATGATTGTTGATATTGGGAGCAGTACTGGTACATCCCATCCACATCAAAATAAAAAAAAAAAACAAAAATAGCTGTCAAGTCATTAAAACAAAAAATCCAAAAACTGGTCACTAAAGGGGTTGCTTAGGGGGCACTAGGAGTAGAGGGCTTGGAAGCTGAAGCGATGGTTTGGAGAACTAGGTCTATTCGGGTATTCGCCGACTTTTGCTCGGTGAGCAGTTCTGCTTTCAGGTTCTCCACTTGTGCCGTGAGATCAGTATTTTCTTTTGTCAAACGACCTACCTCGTCATTTGACTCTGGGGCCCCTTGGGTCTGCTAACCTTCCAGGATAGCGTTCGTCGCCTTCAATCTTCGAATCTCCTTAGTTGCGTTATTTTGAGCATTGGTGAGCTGAGTGATTGTTGATGTACTGCCTAACCCCTATTCTTCTTGATGCACTCACATTCCTCCACCGTTGTTTGAGAGAATGTCTGCTTTTTGGTCCCTACTTTACATTGTCCCAGTGTCACTTTTAAGAACTTAAACACTTGTGTAAGAAGGAACCCATACGGAAGACCATGATTGCAATCTTTGAAATTTGCTACCTTCTGCATATGTCCAATCATGATGGAAGGCAAGCTCACATGTGTAAATCTATCTAGTTGCTCTACTAGATACAAGTCAGACCTGGAAGTCATGGACCTCTTCTCAGCACGGGGTAGAAGAACCTTGTTCACCAGCTCAAAGAGCAACTTATAAACAGGGAGCAAGGCTTTCTTGTGAACCCGGTCCCCTTTTTGGTTTGAATTATCCTTCACAATGGCATTTCAGAAGTTTGACCCACACACATCCTTCACTGTAGATACACCAACCATAAGGACTTCCATAATGTCTCCATGCAGACCCATATCAAACACAATATCTACCCCATTATCCAAGGCACAAATGTGGTCGATATCAACAGGAAAAAGGTCAGCATAGAAGCTTTGAACCTCATCCTCATACACTTTGGGCGCATCTATTTGGAATAGATGTCCCCACCATTTAAACTCAACCATCTCAATTACTTGTCTCATACTAGCCATATCAGAGATTGTTGGGTCAAAAGTGCAACCTAACAAGACCTTTTGGTGCCTCAAATGTTCTGAAGCCGAACTAGTTTCACTTCTCACCCTTTTCGCAGAAACATGTTCCAGCTTTCTCTTGCCAGACTTTTCAACACTTGATTTTTCTTTTCCACTAGACTTGATCAAAACATCATCATCAGAACTAGATAGTTCACTCACAACATCTTTTAGAATATTCACAACATCTTTCAACTTTGAACTGGGGGTTGTAACATTCTCAGCTGAAGCAGATTGCTTCTTCTTCTGGGACCTTTTCACCAAGGAACTAGGTTCCCCTGTTGCTTCTTCATCAACTTCCACCACAAGGACATCCTTATCACACACCACTTCACCATTTTTCACCAGCCACTTCCTTTTCTTCTTACTGCTCTTTTTGCTCTTTTGAAGGGCAGAGTCATAATCTACCTTTGCTTGCAACCTAGTAGTAGGTTGCTTAGTAGAAGACTCAGGAGTGATTACTGCTCTCGCTTGACTATTAATGCATCAAGAGCAATGTTGTCTTGATCTTCCTCATTTCCAGAACCAGAATGTCCAAGGGCTCAAAAATAAAGTGTGGAGAAGGTGCAGGAGAAGAACTGACTTGGGAGTGGGAACCTTGACCTGTTTCCTCCGGAGAGGGGTCATGTCCCTCACAAGAAGGCCCAATAGTTTCTGATGGTGCATAGCCTTCAACAAGAACTATGGCTCCTTCTTCCACTAGTCCATGTGTCTCATTCCTCTGAGACTTGGGGTATATCATAAACGACCTCATGCACTATTCCATCTGCAGAGACAACAAAGATGGTTGCGACAGCTTCATCCTCCAGAGGCTCCATGGTCACCACAGAATCTGAAGTAAGAATAGCGGAAGGTTGATCAACCTTAGCCCTTGAAACCTCTACAGACTTTAGGACTTTACCTTGTTCTCCACTTTTAACTTGGTTGGTGATAATCTCAATAGATAGAGACGAAGGATCATCGATTTTATGGGTTTCTGAGTTCTCAACATTTGGAGGGAGAGAGAGGTCTGAGATAGTCGCATCAGGATAGGGGAATGAAGGAAAATATGACTTGGAGGTTGTTTCAGTGGTTAAGAGTGGAATAGTAACAAAGTATTCATCGGGGACGGAGGACTTAAGGGTTTTCTCTGGGTTAGTGTTGACTGAGGAAGGGGTTTTGGAGTGATTGTCAGCCATTGAAGAGATAGAGTAGAGAATTCTTTGGAGAAGGTCTAATGAGGGAATATGATCAGTGAAGAGAATGGAGGGTTTTAATGAGAGAAGATAATTATGAGGAGAGACATAGTAACCGGTTCTAAAACGGCGGTAGTGCGTGAGAAGTTGCAACGTTTTAGAGGGAGATGGAAAGGAATTAAAATGAAAAGACGTGACAGCAGAGTCTGAAAAGGTGGATGACATGGTAGTTGATATTTGTACCTTTTCAAGATGTGTACTAAATAATGCACAGGACTACTAATCTTTGGTACAAGAACTAGGTTCCTGACCCGTCTTTGAAAATTTCAATCCTCTTTCACCAACCATGCAATGCATCTACAACTTCTATAATCATCACGCGTGTTTACCTGTAACTGTATTGAAGTGAGTTAGACTTGGCCAGAAAACACATTAGCTAATTTTACATGAAGGTGATTTTCATAACCAACTTATGGGAATAAGGTTCTCAATTAGGCTTCAATAGCCCCAGCTTCACCCTATATCTTTCAGAATGCTCCCTACTCAATGCTTTGGTGAAGATATCTGCAATTTGGTCTTTTGTACTGTAGAACTTTATACAGATAATCCCCTTCTCTACATTGTCCCTCAGGAAATAATGTCTCACACTTGGTTCTTTTGTATTGAATTGGATTCTTGGCCATGTTGAGAGCACTGGTGTTATCACACAGAAAAGTCACATAGTCAATGTATATACTATAATCTTCCAAGTTTTACTTAATCCATAGGAGCTGAGCACATCAAGAATCTGGAACTACATATTCTACTTCAGTTGTTGAAAGAGCCATTGATTTTTTGCTTCCTTGTGCCCCATGAGATGAGACAAGATCCTAGAAAGTGAGCTATTCCAGATGTATTTTTCCTATCCACAAGAAAACCAGCATAGTCAACATCAGCATACCCAACAAGATTAAAATTATCACCTGAGAGGTAGTACAGGACAAGGTCCTGTGTTCCTTAAGATATCTCAAAATTCTTTTGGCAGCCTTCAGATGAGATTCCTTGGGATTCGACTGAAACCTTTAACATAGCCCGGCACTAAAGGCAATATCAGGTATGCTGGCAGTGGGATAGAGAAGAGACCCAATAATGCCTCTATACATAGTTTGATTTACAGGAGATCCAGACTCATCCATGTCCAGTCGAGTAGCTGTTGCAATGGGAGTGTCTATCACTTTTGATGCTTCCATATCAAACCTCTTCAAGAGCTTCTTGATGTATTATTGATGGCAAATGAATGTGCCCTGTGAGGACTGCTTCACTTGAAAACCCAAGAAGAAATTCAACTCACCCATCATGCTCATTTCAAACTCTCTTCCCATAAGTTTTGCAAATTCTTCACATAGTGAATCAAATTTTGCCCCAAAAATGATATCATCAACATACACTTGAACAATGAGCAGGTTACTCCCCCGTTTCTTCAAGAACAAGGTATTGTCAATTTTCCCTCTTGTAAAGCCATTTTCTAAGAGGAACTTTGACATCCTTTCATACTAAGCTCGAGGAGCCTGCTTCAACCCTTACAATGCCTTGTCCAGTTTAAACACATATTCGGGGTGTTCATGACATTCAAACCCTGGATGTTTCTTTACATATACTTCTTCCTTAAGAAGTCCATTCAAAAATTCACTTTTGACATCTATTTGGAATAGAGTGAATTCCATATGAGATGTAAAAGCGATTAGGATTCTAATCGCTTCCATGAGAGCAACCGGCGCAAATGTCTCATCATAATCAATTCCTTCCTCCTGATTGTAACATTGAACCACTAGCTAGCCTTGTTCCTTGTAGTATTTCCATGTTCATCAAGCTTATTCCTGAATGCCCACCTGGTTCCTATAATGGTTCGATCTGAGGGTTTAGGTACCAGGTGTCATACATTATTCCTTTCAAAATGATGCAACTCATCTTGCATGGCTGTAATCCAGTTTGCATCCTTCAAGGCTTCCTTGGTGTTTTTGGGTTCTATTTGGGTAAGAAAGGCTGAGAAGGCAAGTGAATTTCTGGCTTTTGATCTGGTTTGTACTCTAGAATCTAGAGGGGTAATTATGTTGTCAAGAGGATGAGAGCTTTTGTGTTTCCAGTTGGGTAATTGAGGCTCATTTGTAGAAGAGCTGGGTATATCTAACTGGTTCCCTTGTGTCTTCTCTTAGCTACTTGTGGAGTACCTTACACTACATCAACCACTTTTTCTTCAACTTTAGTGGTTGTAATTGAAGTACCTAGTTCCTTTGATGAAGAAGTTTCATTGTCTCCACTTGGCTCCTTCACTTGACTCATCATGTCTGCCTTTTCATTTGTCATGTCGATGACTTCACATGGAACTTGTAAGGGCTCCCCATCTTGATCATCCTTGTTGATTTTCTCAAATGAGGGATAGGACTCGTCAAAGATTACATGAACACTTTCCCCAACATATTGAGTCTGCTTGTTGTATATCTTGGAAGCTTTGCTTTAAGAAGAATACCCCAAAAAGATTCCTTCATCACTCTTGGCATCAAATTTACCAAGCTGATCCTTTCCATTATTGAGCACATAACATTTGCACCCAAATGTTTTTAGGTGAGTCAGCTTGGGTTTCCTTCCATTCAACAACTCATAGGGGGTTTTGTTTTGGAGATATCTGATCATGCACCTGTTCACCAGGTAGCAGGCAGTGTTTACAACTTTAGCCTAGAACTTCTTTGCAATCCCACTGTCGATCAGTATTATTCTTTCCATTTCATCAAGAGTTCTATTCTTCCTTTCCACAACTCCATTTTGCTGGGGAGTTGTTGGGGCTGAGAAGTTGCGGGTAATGCCAGTTTTGTTGTAGAACTCATCAAATTTGGCATTGTCAAATTCTGTTCCATGATCTGATCTGATGTATGCTAGTCTAGACTCCATATTCACTTGGATTTTCTTCACAAAGGCCACAAATACCTCAAAGTTTCATTTTTTGTTCTCAGAAATAGAGTCTAAGTGCACCTAGAGTAGTCATCCACTATCACAAAGATGTACCTTTTCTGATTTGCACTCTCATAGGGCCACACAGATCCATATGAAGAAGATCAAGTAGATTTGAGGTGCTGACATCTTTCTTAGACTTGAACAAGGACCTCACATGCTTTTCTCTAGCACATGCATCATAGACTTTCTGTTCTTTAAACTTTGACATGGGCAGACCACAGACCAGGTCCTTCTGAATTAGTTTATTAAAAGGAGGGAAGCTTGCGTGACCCAATCTTCTATGCCATAGTTCAGCATCATTATCACCAGCTTTCAAGCAACTCAGATCACCACTAACTAGAGACTCAAAATCAACAACATAGATGTTCTTGTATCTTTTGGCCAGAAGTACCACTTCACCTGTTACCAGATTGGTAACTGTGCATATCTTGGACAAGAACTCCACCTTGTTTCCTTTATCACAAATCTGAGAAACACTCAGGAGACTGTGCTTGAGACCATTGACATAGTACACATTCTTAATTGAGTGAGTGAGTGACTTCCCGACTTTTCCAACTCCAAGAATGTACCCAATTTCCCATTGCCAAATGATACACTCCCTCCTTGCAGGGCTTTTAGTGAAAGAAAGTCCATGGTGTTCCCAGTCATGTGCTTTGAACATCCACTATCCATGAACCATTGTTGATTGCTTCCTTTCACTATTCCTTACACAAGGAAACCAAAAGTTAGTTTTTAGGAACCCAAACAAATTTGGGTCCCTTATAGTAGGAAAGAGGATGAATTAGAGTTCTCTTGGTACATGCAGGCAACATGTGTTTTTATGAGTGGCACCTGGTCCCTTTTTTGTAGTCACTTTTTCAGCAAACACTTTGTTATCCTGAATAGACTGAACCAAGGCTTGGCAATTTTCCTTGAAATGCCCATTGTTCCCACAGTGGGTACAGAGCCAGTTATCCGGTACGGTAACATACTTGCTATGGGGGTTTTAAGGAGTTCTCTCCCTTTGAAACCATTCGCTGTCGATTTCCACCATCGTTGACATACATGGAAGTAATAGCTTTCGAAGACTAGATCCACTTAAATGAGTTTTCAAGATCATTTTTCACTCTTTCCAGTTTAGTTTGGAGATGCTTGTTTTTCTCAAGTTCAACACACAGGCTAATTTTCACAGCTTTCAACTCGTTTTCAAGCCTAATGTGTGCCTCACTATCCACCTCTTTTCCTTTCTCAGAATTTTTAGTCCTAGACTTTGTTCCTAGTCCCTCTATAGTTTCCCTTAGGTTTGCAATCACTATTAAGAGTTCATCTCTTCCCTCCTCAATTTTAGTCACCCTCTTCACTAGCACATTATTATATTTTCTTAAATTCTTAATGGTTTCTTTTAAGTCGACAGCTACAACCACCAAATCTCTTTCGTGTTCTACACTAGCAATTTTTTCAGTTAAGACTATTTTTTCATTTTCCAAATTACTTATAGTTTCCTTTAGATAAACTACACACACTACCAACTTATCTCTTGTTTGTTCAGATTCTCCTAGTCCTATGGTCAAGGCATCTTTATCCTCCACAAGACTATATAATGCCATGAGTTTCTTAGGGGAGTAGGACTTCAGATTTCTCTGAACATCCCTGAAGTTTACCTCACTGTTGTCATAATCTTCATCATCATCTGATTGAGCCATCAACACAAATATTGAATCATATTCATTTTCTTCACTTTCAACTACCATCATATAACTGTCACCTGCATCAGTTTCTTCTTCAGACTCACTATAGGAGTCTCCCCATGATGCAAGAGCCTGTTTCACCACATTGTCAGCAAATCTCTTTCTCTTGAAGTGCTTGTGAGGAACTAGGTTCCTCTTTGCTTCTTTATCAGTGTTGTATTTGAAGTGTTCTTGCTTCATGAGAGGACACTCTTTGATGAAGTGCCCTGGCTTTCCACACTTGTGGTAGAGGTCATAGTTCTTTGGTCTGCTGGAGTTGCCCATTTTAATATTCCTCCATTTCTTCTGACCATCTTCTGAAACCTTTTGGTTAAGTAAGCCATGTCAATGTCCTCCTCACTTGAGTCATTTCTTTCAGCTTTTAGTACCAGTTTCTTTTTCCTTCTTTGGTTCTCTTCTTTCACTGTCTATCTTCCTCTCTATCTTGTAGGATTTTAGATTTCCAATCAGCTCGTCTATGGTCAGCTCCTGTAGGTCCTTTGCTTCAGTAATGTCATTCACCTTAATCTCCCATGAAATCTGTAGAATATTAAGGTTCTTCCTCACGAGCTTGTTCCTGGGAATGATTTCACCAAGTGAGTGTAGCTCATTTATGATGGAAGTGAATCTTGTATGTATATCTTGAATAGATTCATTGCCTTTCATCCTAAATAGTTCATACTCGATGGTGAGCATATCAATCTTAGGTTGCTTTACTTGAGTGGTTCCCTCATGTGCTATTTGCAAAGCTTCCCATATCTCATTGGTAGTTTCAAAGGCAGAGATCCTATTATATTCATCAGATCCTATTCTACACACTAAAATTTTCTTGGCACGAAAATTTTTATCAACAGCTTTCCTGTCTGCGTTAGTGTATTCTTTCCTGGTCTTCGGCATTGACAATGGAAGGTCTCCGACATTCTTTGTTGGGATGTAAGGACCATCACATATGATATCCCATAACTCAGAGTCTTCAGCCGTGATAAAATCATACATTCTTGTCTTCCACCATCCATAGTATTGACCATTCAACCTCGGTGGTCTATATGTAGGCTGACCTTCTTCAAAATTTGGTGGAGCAGTCATAAGGATCTGTCCTAGGTGTTAGCCTGATAGGAGGAACCCGTTATGATACCAATTAATAGTTTATATGAGTCTACCAAACTATAAAGTACCAGGTCTTTTATGAGTTTCCACAGAGAATCTTAATAAAATAGTAAGTAAATAAGAGAGAGAGTTTTACATGGAAAATCTCTGCTCAAGGGGATAAAAAACCACGGCCTACACTGGTAGGATTTCAACTTCACTATGAGCAACTTTTAGATTACAACATATGCAATCTAGGAATTAAAATCTTAATCCCTCACTAACTCGTAATACACCTATTACAAGCCAATTTGCAATACACTTATTATAAAGACTTCAACTCATGACTAACTCTAGTCACGGCACAAACACAAAGGGTTTTTGATTTTACAAAGGGGTTCCTAAGCAACGCTACTAGGTAAGAAATTTAGGAATTATAATGAAGAACAATTACAAAGTTACAACTCAACTAATGACAATAAAATACTAGATTTAGGAACTCGTCCGTAATAGCGTTAAACTTTGTTCTTGAGGCATTTGAGAAATGAATTCGCTGTCTTAGAAGGATTTAATGCTTGAAGTGAATTCTCAAGTGTTCAAATGATGTTTGTTGTAATACTCTTGTTAATACATCATGAACGACATCACTTGAATGATGTAAGCACTTGGTTGGTCAAAGGAGAAGTGACTGCAGAACTGTGTTGCACTGTGTGCACTATTTTTGTGGCAGTCACTTTTCAGACGTACACAGTTGACTTTCGTACTGCTGTCAGGGAAACACAAGGGATCGGGTCTCTGTGTTGGTTCTCTATATTCTAAGGTTGCAGTAGTTCTCATTATCTGGAGTCCGTTGATTAGCAATGTATACCAAGTGTATCAGGTTCCCTATCTGGTTCTTGACAGTAAGTTAGATCATCAAAATCTACCACCACCTTATCTGGCCAATCCTACCTTCATCCCGCCATTGGTTCAGTCCCAGGAACCTCACATTTCCGAATCATCTCCGGGCTTTCCCATTTATCATCACTACCAGGGCACCACTTCCCATAACACAAGCTCCACCACCCAAACTAGTTCTGTACCCTCCTTCGCCAGTCACCCCTGTCTTCGTAGCATCCCCACCAGCTACACTTCACCAATCCTCCAGTGTGCCTATATTCCAGGCCCAGGATAACCAATACTACTCCCCTGAGCCCACTTTCAAAGCTCCAGAAGCTTATTCCTATACTCCTCGTTTTGATCTCCCGATGGAAGCTGAAAAACTATCTAAAAATCCTGAGCAGGTGGAAATATTTTGGAATGTCAAGAGCCTAGAACAATCATTCAGGAATATGCAGGGGTTAGGAGGTCAGGTAGGCGTGGCTTACAAAGATCTATGTCTATTTCTAGACATTCAGTTGCCGGCACAGTTTAAGATGCCCAAGTTCGACTTGTATGACGGGCATGGAGACCCAGTGGCACACTTGAGCGGTTTTTGCAGCAAAATGAGGGGATCTGGAGGGAATGATGAGTTACTAATGGCTTATTTCAGTTAGAGCCCGAGTGGTTCAGTATTGGAATGGTACACTCGGCAGGATCACGGAAGGTGGTATACATGGGACGATCTAGCCCAAGCATTCGCTTGTCACTTCCAGTATAATCTTGAGATCATTCCAGATCGACTGTCTTTGAAACAGATTGAGAAAAATCACAATGAAAGCTTCAGGGAGTACGGCTTCCGGTGGAGAGAGCAGGCAGCAAGGGTGGACTCCCCAATGAAAGAAAGTGAGATGGTGGATTATTTTCTAGAGGCCTTATAACCTACTTATTATGGCCATGTGGTCTCAGCTATAGGTAAATCCTTCAATGAGGTAGTGAAGATAGGAGGTATGGTAGAAGAAGAGCTCAAGTTTTATAAAATCATGAGTTATTCGGCTATTAAGGCAAACACTCAGGCTATTCAGGGTGGAACTGGAGAATTAATTGGAAAGAAGAAAAGATAGGACATGGCGACAATCGATTCAGGAGCTTGGTTCGGACCGAGAGGCTCACCTTACCACTATAATCAGCATCGACCCCACCACCAAACTTATCCCCTTACCAAGTATAATCCTCCCCAACAGTATTACACCCCTCCAGACCCTAATTTTTCTATACACCATGCATAAACATACAATTAACCCCCAACCCATACACAATGGCATGCGCCAATTCCATAAAACACTTACCCACCCCCACGAGCCTACCGAAACCCTCCTGGACCAAGTTTTAGGCCCAATCAAGCATTTAAGGGTGAAAGGTTGCAGAAAAAGAAAACCTTTACTCCATTGGGAGAGTCATATGCTAGTCTGTTCCACAGGCTAAGACAACCGGACATGCTAAGGCCGATCTAGTCAAAATTGCCAAAAAATCTTGACTATTCTGTCAGCTACGAATATTGTTTTGGTAGTCCAGGTCATGACATGAAGAAGTGCTGGCACCTGAAAAGTGCAATCCAGGAGCTCATTGATACCAATCGAATTGAAGTTCAAGCTCCCGAGGTGCCCAATATCAATCGGAATCCGATGCCAGCCCATTAGGAGACAAATATGATTGAAATAGTGCATAAGGAAGGGGAGCCTAGGAAGAATTCACAAACCGTTATGATGATTCGGTCCAGTGGGGTCAAGACGGTTGAATAATCAACAAGTGAGAAATCAATACTCTAGTCGAGCAAGAGGGATGGTGAACCATCTGTGGTAGTTAAGAAGGGTTTCAAGTGATGTTGCAGCGAAACAAGAAAGGGCGAAGGTGGTTGTACCAGGGGTGGAAAGCAAACTTGTCGTAATCATGGACGGTGCCGGCACAGATCATGTGATTATCAAGTCGATAACCCAGTTACCATTAGTCAACAGCAGGGCTATTCCATGGAATTACGAATGAGTGACAGTGACTTACAAAGGGAAAGAAGTCAAAGAAGAAGTCTGTGAAACCCAGGGTTTGACTCGGTTAGGAAGATGTTTTGCCCTCGAGGAGTTAAGAAAAGCTAAAGCCTCCAAAGATAACCCAGTGCTGGTGAAGAAAGCTGTACCTGAAGAAGACGCAGAGGAATTTTTATGAAGATGAAGGTGCAGAACTACTCTATCGTGGAACATTAAGAAAGACGCCAGCTCAAATTTTGCTATTGTCATTGTTAATCCACTCAGACGATCACCATCGAGCATTAATGAAAATCTTGAATGAGGCTCACGTTCCCGATAAAATCTCCGTGAACCACCTGGAAAAGATAGCCAACAAGATCTTTAAAGTAAGCAGAGTCACTTTTTCCGATGATAAATTGCCCGTAGAGGGTACTGAGCATAACAGAGCCATTTACCTTACGGTGAAATGTAAAGACTCTGTGGTTACCCGGGTATTGGTCGTCAATGGTTTTAGTGCAAACATCTGCCCTCTCTTCACTGTTAGTTGAAAGTGGAAGATGACAGGATTCACAAGAACAGTATTTGCGTGCAGGGATTTGATGGCGGAGTCAAAGATTCAGTTGGGGATATAGTGCTAGAGCTGACAATAGGGCCAGTTGAGTTCACAATAAAGTTCCAGGTACTGGATATAGCTGTTTCATACAATCTGCTATT
Source organism: Nicotiana glauca (assembly GCA_026770625.1). Classification (NCBI taxonomy): domain Eukaryota; kingdom Viridiplantae; phylum Streptophyta; class Magnoliopsida; order Solanales; family Solanaceae; genus Nicotiana; species Nicotiana glauca. The sequence goes on along the minus strand of MU770933.1, from coordinate 147,584 downwards.
AGGTCGACCATGGATTCACGCAGCTAAAGCAGTCCCATAAACACTACACCAGATGGTCAAATTTGAATGGGATAGACAAGAAATAGATGTGCACGACGAAGCTAATTTGTGCACTCACAACGATGCCATTGTACCATTCATTGAAGTGTAAAATGACAAGGGGCCGTGGGTCTACCAGGTTTTTGACACGATGTTGGTCGAGAACGTTCCAGAGGGGAAATACTTTCCGAATCCGAAGATAACTGCCGCATAAGTCATGGTAGCTTATGAAATGTTGAAGAATGGTTTTGTACCTGGTAAGGCTTTGGGCTCATCTTTGCAGGGCATCATAGAGTCGGTGTCCCTCCCTACAAACTTGGGTACATTTGGTCTGGGATTCAAGCCCACTTCGCAGACATTAAAAGAGCCAGAAAATTAAAACAGAGGGCATGGGTCCTTCTAAAGCCGTTCCTACGTATTTCCAGATCATTTTTCAAGCCCGTTACCAGAAGATGCCCAGTAACAACAATTCCCGGTTCTGTGATTGATATTGACAAGGAATTAATTGAAATGTTCGAGAACTTGTTCGACAGTGTGAACATGGTGGAAATTGGAGAAGGTTCTTGCAACACGGAAGTGCAATATGTTGGGCCAAAAACAAAGCTTAATAATTGGAAGGCTACTCCTCTCCCCACTCGGAAGGAGTCTTAGTAGTTTGCTTTAATTTTCCTTTAGTTTGTCTGGGTCAGGGATGTAATCCAGATTTTTATTTTTCAGTCTATTTGGATATGAAAACTTTGTTATCTTTTCTTCCAATAAAATGCAATTTCCCTTCTTCATCATTCCTGATAGTTTTATTTTTTTGTTTTTTCTTTTCTTTTTTGTACAGTTCTTTTTACGCTAGTTCTAATGACATGGCATGCATGAGGAATTCTCAGCCCAGTCTTAAAAATCAATCTGATTCTGATATAATAGTTCAAGAAGTAGTTGTGATTACGAATTAAAATATTATGAGGTTGAAGCCTTTGAAGAGATTAGTAAAGAATTAAATCACTTTGAGGAAAAACCCAAACCCAACTTGAATGATACAGAAGTCATCAATTTAGGGGACGCAGATAATATCAAAGAAACTAAAATAAGCATCCATCTTGAACCAAAGATCCGGGAAGAATTAATCAAAGCACAAAATGAATTCAAAGACATTTTTGCATGGTCATATGATGACATGCCGGGTTTAAGCACTGATTTGATGGTCCACAAATTACCCACTGACCCGGCGTTTCCTCCCGTCAAGCAAAAATTGAGAAAGTTCAAAACCGATATGAGTGTGAAGATTAAGGAAGAAATCACCAAGCAGTTGGATGCAAAGGTTATTCAGGTCACTCGATATCCCATTTGGTTAGCTAATGTTGTGCGAGTACCGAAGAAGGATGGCAAGATCAGAGCATGCATTGATTACCATAATCTCAACAATGCAAGCTCAAAGGATAATTTCTCACTAACTAATATCCATATTTTGATCGATAATTGTGCCAAGCGTGAGATTGAATCTTTTGTGGATTTCTATTTAAGGTATTATCAGATTCTAATGGATGAGGAAGATGTAGAAAGGATGACATTTATCACACCATGGGGAACTTATTGCAACCGGGTAATGCCATTTGTTTTGAAGAACGTTGGGGAAACTTTCATCAATGACTACTGTGTTTAACGATATGATACACAAGGAAATTTAGCTTTACATAGATGATAAGATCATAAAATCAAAGCAGCAGGCCGACCACGTCGGAGATTTGATGAAATTTTTCTAGAGGCTTCGTAGGTAAAACCTTAAGCTTAACCCTGCTAAGTGCGCATTTGGCGTTCCATCCGGAAAGTTGTTGGGATTCATAATCAGTCGTCGAGGCATTGAGTTGGACCCATCAAAGATCAGAGCTTTCCAAGAATTTCCACCTCTGAGGAACAAGACTGAGGTGATGAGTCTGTTACTGAGGTTGAACTACATCAGTAGGTTTATTGCTCAGCTCATGACAACTTGTGAGCCTATTTTCAAGTTGCTAAAGAAGGATGCTACGGTCAAGTGGACTAATGAGTGTCAAGAAGCATTTGATAAGATAAAGGGGCACTTGTCAAACCCACCTGTGCTGGTTCCACCGGAACCAGGAAGAACTTTGATTCTCTACTTGACAGTCTTGGAAAATTCATTTGGTTGTATATTGGGTCACCATGACATCACTGGCAGAATCGAACAAGCCATCTACTATCTTAGCAAGAAGCTCACGTCTTATGAGGTTAAGTATATTCACCTTGAGAGGACATGTTGCGCCGTAACTTGGGTAGCACAGAAATTGAAACATTATTTGTCATCTTACACTACTTACCTTATTTCGCGCTTGGATCCGTTGAAGTATATTTTTTAAAAGCCTATTCCCACAGGGAGACTTGCGAAGTGGTAGATTTTCTCACAGAGTTTGACATCATCTATATGACTCGGACCGCGATAAAAGCCCAAGCATTAACCGATCATTTGGCCGAGAACCCAGTCGATGAAGAATATGAGCCATTGAGAACTTATTTTCCCGATGAAGAGGTGATGCATATCGACGAACTGGAGCAGATTGAAAAACCAGGTTGGAATGGGGCTGCTAACATGAAGGGAGTTGGAATAGGAGCTGTGCTTATTTCTAAAACAGGGCATCACTATCCTGTTACGGCTCAGCTTCATTTCTATTGTGCCAATATGGCTGAGTACAAGGTATGCATTTTTGGTTTAAGGCTAGCTGCAGACATAGATGTCCAGAAAGTCTTGGTCTTGGGAGACTCGGATCTTCTGGTGCCCCAGATTCAAGGAGAGTGGGAAATACGGGATTTGAAGCTCATATCGTACCGATAATGTTTGCATGATCTTTGTCAACGGTTTCGATTAGTGGAGTTCATGCATATTGCAGGGTCCATAACAAAGTTGCCGATGCTTTATCTACTTTGGCATCAATGTTACACCATCCGGACAAAGGTTATGCCGATCCTCTGCATATTCAAGTCTGCAATCATCACGCTTACTATAACATGATTGAAGAAGAACTTGATGGTGAACCGTGGTTCTATGATATCAAGGAGTACATCAGAATAGGGATTTATCCGGTGCAAGCCACGGGAGATCAAAAGAGAACAATTCGACGGTTGGCAAGTGGATTTTTCTTTAGTGGAGGAGTTTTGTATAAAAGAACATCAGACCTTGGATTGTTGAGATAAATAGATGCTAGACAAGCCACGACTGTCATGACCGAAGTACATTTCGGTGTTTGCGGACCGCATATGAGTGGGAATTTGCTGGCGAAGAAAATTCTCCGAGCAGGTTATTATTGGCTCACCATGGAGCGAGATTGTATCAGTTTTGTGCGCAAATGTCATCAATGCTAGGTACACGGAGATTTGATTCATTCTCCGCCATCGGAGTTATATATAATATCGGCACCATGGCCCTTCGTTACTTGGGGCATGGATGTCATTGAACCAATTGAGCTAGCAGCATCCAACGGGCACATGTTCATTTTGGTGGCCATTGATTATTTCACCAAAAGGGTTGAGGCTAAAACTTTCAAGTCTGTGACCAAGAAAGTAGTGATTGATTTTGTTCACTCAAATATCATCTGTCGATTTGGGATACCAAAGGTGATCATCACAGATAATGGTGCTAATCTTAACAGTAATTTGATAAAAGACGTATGTCAATTGTTTAAGATTACGCATCGAAATTCTACCTCATATATCCCCAAGGCGAATGGAGCAGTAGAGGAAGCCAACAAGAATATAAAGAAGATACTTCGGAAAAAGGTGGAAGGCTCCAGGCAATGGCATGAAAATTTACCATTTGCGTTGTTGGGTTATCGCACTACTGTTCGCACCTCAGTAGGTGCAACTCCTTATCTATTGGTATATGTCACTGAAGTAGTGATACCTATGGAAGTTGAAATCCCGTCCCTTCAAATTATTGATGAGGTCGAGATTGATGATGATGAGTGGGTCAAAACTCGTTTGGAACAGTTAAGTTTGATTGATGAATAAAGATTGGCAGTAGTGTGTCATGGTCAGTTATATCAAAAGAGAATGGCAAGATAGTACAACAAAAAGGTGCGTCCACGGAAGTTTGATGTGGGTCAGCAAGTATTAAATTGCATCATTCCACACCAGGCCGAATAAAAGGCAAGTTCGCCCAAAATTGGCAAGGGTCGTTCATTGTGACAAGAGTATTGTCCAATGGTGCTTTGTATTTAACAGATATCCAAGGCAAATATGTAGACATGGCTATCAATTCTGACGCAGTCAAGAGATATTATGTATGATTTCTATAATTGTTGATTGTTTGTACTTGGCATTGTTTCGAAGATTGGAATGACGAAGGCAATTTGTTCTGCTATCTAAACACTCTACCCTTTGTTTTCCCTTTTGAGCCTTATTTATTTTATTTCATACCCCTTTTTTGGAATCAATAACGAAAATAGAGAAAAGAAAGAAAAGAAAAGAAAAGAAAAAGAAAAGAAAAGAAAATAAGCGAAAAGAGGAAGTACGAGAAAACAAAGAAATTCAGGTGTGAACTACGTTTGACCTGATTCCTTTTAAGGATACGTAGGCAGCATCACGACTCGGTCGTTTCAAAATAAAAAATAAAAAAAATCCCCAAGCAAGAAACTGGGAAGAAGTTGTGATTATGGTAAGAAATCAGATTCCAAAAGTTGTAATTTTGAACTCATCTAAGTTGCTTTGAGCCTTTTTGATATCCTTTCTTCCGAACCCCGTCCAAAAGCCCGCCTTGCAATCCAAAGAAAGACCATCCGATCAATCTTCAAGAGAGGCCAAGTGAAGCAAGTAAAGAGAATTCATATCAGAGGCACCACACCAGTTTAAGCAAGAAAAATGAGAAAATGAGAGAGTCTTATTGGTGAAAACCCTCATGGGCACCATAAGGCAATGAAAGCTGAGAGAAATCCAAAATGAGAGAGTCTTATCGGTGAAAAACTTCACGGGCACCATGAGGCGACAGTGAATTGAGAAATGAACAAATGAGAGAGGTTTATCGGTGAAAACCCTTCAGGGCACTGCAAGCCGAACAAGGTATGCAAGTGGCAGAAAGTAAAAATAGGGTTGTGGAGATCCTGGAGCACAAAGTAAGACAATTGAAAAGGCGAATGATTAAACAGAATGGGCTGATTAATCTGAAATGCATACCATGATTATTGATGCTAGTTACTCTATACAGATAAGTTTCTTTTCATCTCTCAAATAGTCATCCAAATTTGGATTTTCTTCTTTATTCTTAACTCTCAAAATCATCTCATTTCATTGCTGTTAATTCTACTCCTCTAAAGCTATTCAAAGGTTAGCCTTGTTTTAACAAGTAAGAAGGAATTTTAAGGTTTACTACCAGCTTCCAAATTGCACAAAGCAAAAAGGTGGCTGGAACATGCCAGAGACAGTATGATGAAAAGTGGGACATAAAGTGTCAACAAAAGTTAAATTGGTGGAACAAGGAAGGAGATTTTGTGGGAGATGCAAAGTTTAATATAGAAAGGTCAGAATTGAAATACAACAGTTGAGCCCAGGGTCCTGTGGTTAAGGATCAATTAGAAGGATAAACAATTTTTGACCAGTTCAAGGTGGCCAGTTAAAGGAGAGCATGGCAAGGTAAGAACCACCTTCAACAAGAATGCCACAACTAAGCACTACATTTTAACTGACAAGATTTTCTTTGATTTGAAACAGGAGCAAAAATGTCGTTTGTTTTGGAGAAACCCTCCATAAGGAAAGCAAGTACCAAGCAGGTTTGATCGTAAAATTCTCAAGACCCTCCTGAAAAATGGGACATAGTTTAAAATCCAAAACAATCATTAGTAGCAAAATATAGCATAAATGTACCCCACAGGAATTGGCTTCAAAGTTTTCATGCTTGAGATAGGATTCAATTAGGAGTTTTCAATAACCTCCTGAATAATGGGACCTAGCTTCAAGATTTCCATTAGATAACAAGGTTTAACAAGGACTTGATTTTGATTTTCAGAACCCTCATAGATAATGGGATGTGGTTTTAAGACTGTCTTAGATAACAAGATTAAACAGAAGTCATGCCTTTAGAAAAAATAATTTAACTTTAAAATTGTCATTTAACTAGTAGTTTTCAAGCCCCTCCTGGATAATGGGATCTAGCTTATAGATTTTTAGAGATGTTTGGTAACAGGATTCAATAAAACTCAGCCGAGGGTCTCCTGGAAACAGCCTCTCTGCCCCTCGGGTTAGGGGTAAGGTCTGTGTACGTATTACCCTCCCCAAACCCCACTTGTGAGATTATACTGGGTTGTTGTTGTATTTAATTAACACTCATAGACGCTCCTAGTTACCAAAATGGGGCAGAAAAGTTTTCTTTTGTTTTGTCTATTTTGTTGAAGTCAGGTGTCCATTTGAAGAACAGGGAAGGACAACACTAATTTCATAGAATAGAAAGCAATTCAAGTTTCAACAGTCAGCCACCCGCCTAGAGAGCAAGGTAATACAATTCAAGTTTGGACAATCAGGCGCCCACCTAGAGAGCAAGGGAATACAATTCAAGTTTTGGCAATCAGGTGCCCACTTGGAGAGCAAGGGAATACAGTTCAAGTTTCGGCAATCAGGCGCCCACCTGGAGATCAAGGTAATACAATTCAAGTTTCAGCAATCAGGCGCCCACCTGTTCAAGTTTCAGCAATCAGGCGCCCGCCTAGAGAATGAAGGGAAGAAGCGATTCGAGTAATCAGGAACCTGCTGGGAGAACGAGGGGAATAAGTACAAGCCAAATTGCAGTAATAAGGAACCCGCCTGGAGAACGAAGGGAAAAAGCAGTGAAAGTGTTGAAAATCAGGAAACAACTTGAAAAACAAAGGAAGAAGAACAGAAGGAAGAAATTCAAGTAAGGGTATACAATTCAAGTATTGGCAATCAAGAACCAACCTGAAGAACCAAGGAAAGGCAATAGCACTCAAAGGAAGACGGTTAAAGATCAGAAATCAGGCATCCACCTAAGGAAAACGGAAAACATTTCAGATTACAATTCAAGGCTGCAATAAAGGAATTTCGCTTGGAGAATACAAGTCAAACAAGCGGCAGAAACTTCAAGATCAAGCTTGAGAAGTATAGAATAGATATTTGTAATGCATAGATCATAGTTTAGTCTAGCTTATTTTATTTTGTTATGGTGAAATAAGGAGGTCAGTAAGCAGTAACAGCACCAGTAGTAGCAGTGAAATTACAGCTTCATGGTAGTCCCAACTACCGAAACTTCTCGAACTACACTGACCTAATTCCTTTATATCCAAGGATATGCAGGAAACCTTTAAAGCATAGGTTCGGTCAGATTCTTTCAAAAATGCTTCCCACGGAGTATTCAAATGGGAAAAAATCGATCGTATCCGCTCTCTTTATCTTTGCACGAAAACTCTTCATGTTTCCGAGCAAAGAGGGGCAGCTGTGAGCATGTGATTTTTTCCCTATATGAATTACTCCCACAAATTTAAAACAAAACAATTTTTTTCATTATTTTCAATTTTGTGGATTTCGTGGCATTGTCTATCAAAGTGTTAGCATTTGTCCGTGCGTATTTATTTTATTTAATTAATAAAAAATATAAAAATATGTTGCATTGGCATTTAGGATTTGACTTTGCATTTTTAAGCATTGATTAGTAATTATTAGTCTGTTTTATAAAAAAAGAAAAAATACATAATAGTTTACTTTTGCTTTTTAATTTTTAGTCTTGAATTTTGGTAGTTTTCTTTCAATTTGGTATTTAATTGGATGTGATAATTATTATTTAGAGTTAATTAGTTTAAAATTGATAGGATAATTTGATTAGGAATTAATGTAGGTTTTATTTTAGTTTAATTTAAAAGAAATTGGAAAAGAAAAAAGAAATGAAAATAAAAGGAAATAAAAAGGCTGTATTTGGGCCAAACTTGTAACAACCCAGACAATTGTCCCCAAAACCAGACTAGATCCGGCCCAATTCCACCCCAAACCAGCCCAAGCCCGTTCCCCTACCCGGTCGAGCCCTATTGCCACGCCAAACGACATCGTTTGAGTAAGTTTGATCAGGACCGTTGATCTCGTTTGATCGAACAGTCCAGTACATCTCCCATAACCTGACCCCGACCCGATCCCTGAACCGATCCAGCCCCAATTAACCAAAATGACCTCGTTTTCATTAAGGATTTAATCAGAGCCGTTGGATTCTAATCATCCAACGGCCCTAAGTAAATCGTTAATTTGATATACTCAAAACCCTCATACCCCCTACACCCAAAAATCGAACCCTTCCCCGTCTCTCACTAACCCTAGATATACCCTTGTCTCACACTGCCTCACACCACCGTCTGCCACCCACCGAAAATTGCCAACGGCGGTGATGGACCACCAAACAGCCTAAAAAATACACCACAAAACTCCCTCAATCCCCTCTGTCTGAATCTACAAACCTTGTCTCTCAACTATCCCTAGAACTCTTCGAATCTTGATTTGAAGAGACGAACCCTAGCGCCACCCTAATATTCTCTGGTGGCGGCGCCGCATCCAACCCCTCCCAAATTAACACCCTGAAACCCCCATGCCTCCACAACAACAATAACCCACTATAATCCCACTTAGTGGGGTCTGGGAATGGTAGTGTGTACGCAGACCTTACCCCTATCCTACGGTAGAGAGGCTATTTCCAAATAGACCCTCGGCATCCTTTCCTCAAGAACTTCCCACCATGCTCTTGGGGAGACTCAAACTCACAGCCTCTTGGTTGGAAGTAGGGGCTGCTTACCATCAGAGAAACCCCCATGCCTCCCTCTTCCCTAATCTCCAAGTATTTTCCCTCAAATCCTCTTTAAGCTCCTCGAAACTTAAATCCCAAATCCGGGTTCTAAGAGCCAAGTCTAAACTTGAGTGTGCATGATGATTGTTCCACTTTTAGAGCCGGTTTTTTCACAAAATAGTGTTATTCACTTGTTTTTGACAAAGACAAGTGACTAACATTATTTGGCGATGAAATCGGAATGTCAAGTCAAGTACAAGTTCTATGCGGTGAGTTCTTCTTCTGTTTTCGATTCATTTTGGTATTCGGCTTCCATTCTTCTTCTTTTTTTCTTTTTCTTTTGACAACTCAGTCAAGATTCGAATCAAGTTTTAGTTGAAATTGTTAATTGTTCGTTTGTTCTTCTCTACTTCATTCCTCAATCCTGTTTTGTTCATAGTGTGATTACCGTCTCAATTTCATCATCAGTTTAGACACCTAACTAATAAAATTAGGCCCATAACTTAGTTGAATTACTGTTATGTAGTTAGATTGGTTACTTCATTCAATTTTGTTTTGTTTTGGCTGCATTTTAAAGAAATGGTTCCAATTTTCTATTTTGGGGAAATTTGGGGTCTGCTCTAATCCATGGAATCCTTGTTTGACTTTAATTGGGTTTCTAAAAATTCAGAAG
>MU770933.1:70794-137137 GCA_026770625.1 Nicotiana glauca | reverse complement strand
GGGGGGGGGGGGGGTTCTGATTTGGTCAACTCGACCCATATGTTTGCCTGGGTTCAAGGGGGTAATAATAGAAGCTTTAGGGGTTAACTTAGATAGGAAGCCTGTCAATAATTGAATTTGGAGGCTGCTAACAAGTAATAGGGTCTAGGAAAATGCACTAATGATTAACTTAAAAGCACTAAGTTGAGTGGAGTTAATTAAAAATTATTGAAAGGGCATTTATGAATCCAAGGGGACAGTTTCTACTGCCTAAATAGAGGATCACACAGAGATAGAGAAAGAGAGAAAAGAGTATAGACTCTTCCAATACTGCAAAAGAAGAAAGAATTCTAAAAATACAAAAAATAGAGATAGAGTTAAGAGATAGAGTTTAAGAGAAAAAAAGGGTTGATTCTAAGAAACACTGAAATTTATTATCATTGTGTGGGAAATAGCCCATTTTCCTTGTTAGTTCCATTGCCTGAAAGTTGCAAAGGATTTCTGGTGTCAGTTTTTTTTTTAAGTAAAAGTTGGTTTTCAACATCTGTTTTATTGTTGGTATATTGAATCAAATATGCTGCTGTTGTTGCTTCTTCTTAACCTCATATTTTCTTTGCTTATTTGTTGTATCAGGTACATTTTTGAATCCTTGGAGTGGGAATATGAAAGTTGAATGAAAAGTGATGCTCCGATATTTAAACTTCAGCCTCGTATCAAATTCTGATTCTAATAGTTTTGTCATGACTTAATGTTTATCACCTAGTTTATTTCCATCTTTAATTAAACTTGTTATACTTTTAATGGATGTGATGTAATGTTTGTAATCCTAACTCTGGATATTCATCATATCTCAGCGGCTTCACATGTATTTGAATGATTTCTTAATTCATTATTAAGGGTCTAATGTCATGAACTCATTACTGTTTGATTCACTAGCTTCATATGTTGATACTTATGTCATAATTAGCTTTGATGTGCATGTATGATGCCTATTCGTATGGAATCAGTGATCCTGCTCAAAGTGATATTTGTTTGAGGGTTAATGAAGGCTGTTGTCACTGGGTATTGGCTGTAATTGTAAATTTGGTCGTTGGTTAGCCAAATCAGCAAGTACTAAGCCCAATAGTAGGTCTGTTGTTGATGTAGTGTTAGTAATTCATAACTCTATTACTGTTCATTAAAGCTGAGTGGATAGACTATATTCACTTTGGCAAGTATTCATTAGCATATCAGTTTCATGAAAATTGTAATAGAAGTTGATGTCTGTCTCTTTGAAGTTTGAAGTTGAGCTATTTTGGATTTTAAGGTCACTCCTCTACTGATCAGCTACCATCTCTTTTACATTATTTGTTTCTCTTTAGTTTTGGCTATCTCATTCAGGTTACCCAATTTGGTAGTAATCTCATGTTAGAGTTAGCTGTAAAGAGGCTAATGTAAGAAGAAAAAATGAAAATGTGTTCTGTTGAAAATACTGTGAGACATCTTCCTTATCATGAAAATTGTGTATTGTAGCAGTGTTTGAAATGAATCTTTTACTTTATAGTTTTAAGGAATGCTTTCAAAAGAAAATTTAGAGTCATGGTGTGGGATTATTCTTTTTAGATTTCTTAGAAACACTGTCAATTGTTTGTTTAAATATTTTTGGATTAGATTAATGAATGAAGTGAGGTTTAGGCTTTTGTTCTACTATGGAGTCCAAATGTTTGTATACACGTTTTGGTATTGGTCTACAAAACAGCCTTTAATTGTAATTCAAAGAAATGAGCATGACTATAATTCGGTTGTTGATTTGGCAATTGGGCCTTTAACATTGGCCCAATGTTTTCCTCGAGTCCACGACGCGCTACAGGCTTCAATTAAGACTTTGCTTTTATTTACCAATGTGCAAAGTAACAGAATGTGATTTGTGCCTATTTTCGATTGAGTTCCATGCAACCAAATGGTATTCCATTTTTATTGATTCTTAAAGACGAAGCTATTTGCCCACCTAGATGGAATTCAAATCACTTTAGGCCTTTAGTTAGTTAATTAGACTCCTTTAATCATTTGAGGTGCGCTGTATTAAATAGTAAAATCAATCATGACCCTCATTTAATTAATCTTGTTCATCCTTAGAAATTGAAGCGTGCCATTTAGCAAATTTTTACGGCCCTTGCAAAGTTGCGAACGCATAGTTGCTTTAGGCGGGTTATTTTAATAATTTACCTCCCTAAACTCGGATGAATATTTATGTGACCCAAATTTAAATCTCAACAATTTTATATAAAATGTGTTGCGGATTGTGGATGCATTTATGTGACGTAGTTCAAGACATATTTTAAATGACGTAGCAATTTTCTTTAATAAATAAATAAAAGCGGTTAAGGGTTTAAAATTGTACCATAGGCTAAAACATGTACTAAAATCAGGTAATAGGCCAATTATAATAGTTGAGTGACTGTCCTAGAACTACGGAACCCGAGAATGCCTAACACCTTCTCCCGGGTTAACATAATTCCTTACCTGGAATTCTGGTTCGTGGAATGTAATATAGAGTCAATCTTTTCCTCGATTCGGGATTTGAACCGGTGACTTGGGACACCATAAAACTATCCCAAGTGGTGACTCTAAATTGGAAATAAAATAATCCCATTTCGATTGTCCTTTAATTAGAAAACTCCCTTATACCCCTTCCGGGGGTAGGAAAAAGGAGGTGTGACATAGGGCTACCATAAGCAAACTAGAAAAGTAAGTCAAGGACCTTTAATTCGAGAATGGTTTGCAAGCCGCCATGGATGAAGGTGAGAAAAGAAAGCTAGCCAAGGAAAAAGAGGCCCTTCGATCCCAGATTCGGGAAGTAAAAATAACAATAGAGAATCCCACCAGAAACGCAAAAGATAGAAGGCTCATAGTGAACCTTAGGCAGAAGGTGAGTGAGAATGGTTTTGATTTGAATAAAGCAGAGGGTGAGTTAGCAAGGGTTCAAACAAAATTGGCTAAGAATGCGGAGGAACGAGCACGCGTGGTTAAAAAATTAAAAGAGGAACATGACAATGAAATGGCGGGGTTGAAGAAAAGGTTCACCATCTTCAAAAGCAAAATGATCAAGCAGGAGAAAGACTTTGAGGCAGAAAGAGGGCCCTGTTATATAGCGATGGCATAATTAGAAGGAGATCTGCAACAACCCCAAGAACAGAATCATATAGCTGAACAAAGTTTGGAAGGTAGGGCCCGGCAGGTTGTTTGTTGCAAGAAAAGGGCGTCATAAGAGAAAAGGTTAGAAGGATCGCCGAATACATCACAATGAAATGCATTAGTTGTGAGGACATGACCAGATCCATGTTCTTCACCACTGTAATGACCTTTGTCCGCTAGATAATGGAAGATCTCTATCACCTCTAAGGGGGTTTAGCGTGTAGGCCCGTGACAAGACCGAATGATGTCCCACGGGCACCAGGAGCAATTGAGGCATTGATGTGTTCATGATTTTTATTGGAGTCTGTCAGTCTATTTCATGTCTGTATTTTCATTTTTCTGTTAAAGTTAGTTAGTCTGTTTGCGAGTCTATATTTTCATTTTTCCATCAGAGTCTGTTAGTTTCTTTTTCAAGATTGTTAGTTTGAGTCTCTATAATCAAAGCGTATTTTAGTGAAAATTTGGAAATCTCAAAATGTTTTATTTTTTTATCCATAACTACGCCAAGATCTGATTCATGCGTGGTCATGATACGTAGGCAATCTCCATAAGATTCGATCATAACCAAAAGAACAAAAAGAAATGAGATAATAAAAAACAATGAGAAGTCAAGTCAAGGAAGGCATGAGTGAAACAAAAAGAGAGATCGCAATTGGAAATTAGGAAAAGCCGGGATGACACAAGCAACCGAGAAAATACATGTTAGAAATGGTTAATTGCTTAGGTGCATTGCATTCCACAAATGTGCGGTTACCAATCTGTTAAGCTCTAATCACTAACGAGTTTGTTGTTGATATCCAGAATTCAGGCAGATGGTTAGTTTGTTGATCATTCCGGGAACCCGTACATACAACACCAGGTCCAAAGGCAAACTGATCATGTCTAACCAAGAACTAGACGCGAGTATTATTGATCCATTAAAAGATGGAGAAGAGTCGGAAGTTAGTATGAAAGAGGAGTTGTATAAGTTAAAACAGCAGATGGTGGAAATGTGCCAAGCATGGACAAAAGGGCATCCACCACCATCCTACCCGGCTAACCCTGCTTTCATCCCGCCATTGGATTAAACCCAGTAACATCCTACTGTTGATTCATCTGCAGGATTTCCTATTTACCATCACTACCAAAGCACCACCTCCTAAACCCCGCAAGCTCCACCAGCCAAACCAGTTACGTACCCTCCTCTACCAGCCACTCCTATTTCTGTGGCACCCCCACCCGCTACAATTCACCAATCCTCCAGCGAGCCTTTATTCCAGGCCTCGGATAAAAAATATTACCCCATGGAGCCCACTTTCAAAGCTCCAGAACTTTATTCATATACTTCTCATTTTGATATCCCTGTGGAAATTGAAAAACATCTAAAAATCCTGAGCAGGAAGAGATGTTTTGGAAGGTCAAAAGCTTGGAGCAGTCATTCGGGAACATGCAGGGGTTGGGAGGTCAGGTAAGCATGGCTTACCAAGATCTATGTCTATTTCTAGATATTCAGTTGCAGGTAGGGTTTAAGATGCCCAAGTTCGATCTATATGATGGGCACGGAGATCCAGTAGCGCATTTGAGAGTGTTTTGTAGCATATTTCAGTCAGAGTCTGAGTTGTTCGACATTATAGTCGTACACCCACCAAGATGCTAACAGGTGGTACGCATGGGATGATCTAGTCAAGCATTCACTTTTCACTTCCAGTATAATCTTGAGATTTTCCCAGATCGTCTGTCTTTGAGAAAGATTGAGAAAAAGCACAATGAGAGCTTCAGGTAGTATGGCTTTCGGTGGAAAGAACAGGCAGCGAGGGTTGACCCTCCAATGAAAGAAAGCGAAATGGTAGATTATTTTCTGCAGGCCTTAGAACCGACTTATTACGGCCATCTGGTATCAGCTATAGGCAAATCCTTCAATGAAGTAGTAAAGATGGGTGGTATGGTAGAAGAAGGGCTCAAGTTGAACAAGATCATGAGCTATTCTGCTATTAAGGCAACCACTCAGGCCATTCAGGGTGGAACCGGAGGTATAATCAGAAAGAAAAAGAGAGAGGATGTGGTGACGATTTATTCAGGATCTTGGTTTGGACCCAGGGTCTCATCTCACCACTATAATCAGCCTTGATCCCACCACCAAACTCACCCCCATAGCCCATATAATCCATCACAACACTACTACCCATAACCGGATCCTCTTTTTCTGTCCACCAAGCCCAAACATACAACTACCCCCTCCCCCTCATGCACAATGGCATCTGCCCATTCCACAAAATACTTACCCACCCCCATGAGTCTACCGAAATCCTCCCGGGCTAGGTTTCCAGCCCAACCAAGCATTTAAGAATGAAAGGTTGCAGAAAAAGAAAACCTTTACTCCATTGGGAGAGTCATATACCATTTTAGTACACATGCTAAGACAATTGGATATGCTAAGGCCGATTGAAACGAAACTGCCAAATCCTCCCAAAAAATCAGGATTATTCTGTAAGCTGTCTGGTACTCCGGGTCATGACACGGAGAAGTGATGGCACCTAAAAAGTGCTATCCAGGAGCTTATTGACACCAATCGGATTGAAGTTCAAGCTCCCAAGGAGCCCAATATCAACCAGAATCCGATGCCAGCCCACCAGGAGACAAATATGATTGAAATAGTGCATAAGGGAGGGGAGCCCAGGAAACCTTCATAGACTGTCATGATGATTCGGTCTAGTTAGGTCAAGTCAATTGAACAATCAACAAGTGAAAGATCAGTGCTTAAGTCAAGCAAGAGGAACGGTGAACCATCTATAGTAGTTAAGAAGGGGCCTTAAAGTGATGTGGTAGAAAAACAAGAAAGGGTGAAAGTGGTTGTGCCAGGAGTGGCAAGCAGACCTGTCGTAATCATGGAGGGTGCCCGCAAAGATCATGTCATTATCAAGCCGGTAACCCCAATTACCGATAGTCATCAGCAGGGCTATTTCGTGGAATTATGAACGGGTGATAGTGACTTACAAAGGGAAAGAAGTTAAAGAAGAAGTCTGTGAGACCCAAGGTTTGACTCGTTCGGGGAGATGCTTTGCCCCCGAGGAGTTAAGAAAATCTAAGAACTCCAAAGATAACCTAGTGCTAGTGAAGAAAGCCGTAACTAAAGAAGAGGCAGAGGAATTCTTGATAAAGATGAAGGTGCAAGACTATTCTAGCGTGGAACAATTGAAAAAGACGCATGCTCAGATTTCAATATTGTCATTATTAATCCACTCAGACGAGCATCATCGAGCCTTAATAAATATCTTTAACGAGGCTCTTGTTCCCGATAAAATATCAGTGAATAATCTGGAAAAGATAACCAACAAGATCTTTAAAGTGACCAGAGTCACTTTTTCTGACGATGAATTGCCCGTAGAAGGTACTGAGCACAACAGAGCCCTTTACCTTACGGTGAAATATGAGGGCTCTGTGGTTACCCGGGTATTGGTTGATAATTGTTCCAGTGCGAACATCTTCCCTCTCTCCACTCTAAGCAAGTTGAAAGTGGAAGATGAGAGGATTCATAAGAACAGTATGTGCGTGCGGGGATTTAAGTGAGGAGGCAAAGATTCACTTGGTGATATAGTGCTAGAGCTGACGATAGGACCAGTTGAGTTCACGATGGAGTTCCAGGTGTTGGATATAACTGTTTCCTACAATCTGCTATTAGGACGACCCTAAATTCACGCCGCTAAAGTAGTCCCATCTACACTACACCAGATGGTCAAATTTGAATGGGATAGACAGGAAATAGTTGTGCACGGCGAAGATAATTTGTGTGCTCACAGCAATGCCGTTGTATTGTTCATTGAAGTGGAAGAAGACAAGGGGCCATGGGTCTACCAGGTTTTTGACACGATGTTGGTCGAGAAAGTTTGAGAGGGGAAATATGTACCAAATCCGAAGATATCTACAGGGCATCATACAACTGGTGTCCCTCCCTAAAAACTTGGGAACATTTGGTCTGGGATTTAAGCCCACAGTTGCAGACATAAAAAGAGCCAAAAATTGATCAGAGGGCATGGGTTCTTCCAAAGCCGGTCCCACGTCTGTCCAGATCATTTGTTAAGCCCAGTACCAGAAGTCGCCCATTAACAACAATTCCCGATTCTGCAATTAATCTAATAGATAGTTGATTGGAAGGTTTGAGAAGTTGTTCGGCGATGTGAACATGGTGGAAATTGGGGAACGTTGTAGCAACGCAGAAGTACAATTTGTCAGGCCAAAAACGAAGCTTAACAAACTGAAGGCTACTTCTCTCCCACTCGGAAGGAGTTTTGGTAGTTTGTTTTGATTTTCCTTCAGTTTGTCTGGGTTATTCCAGGGTTGTAATCTAGATTTTCATTTTTCAGTCTGTTTGAGTGCGCAAACCTTGTTATCATTTATCCTTCAATGAAATGCAATTTCCCTTCTTCATCATTCCTGATAGTTTTCTTTTTATTTCTCTTTTCTTTTCTGTACAATTCTTTTTACGCCGGTTCTAATGACATGGCATGCATGAGGAATCCTCAGCACAGTCTTAAAAATCAATTTGATTCTGAAATAATAGTGCAAGAAGTAGATTGTGATTACGAATTAGAATATGACGAGGATGAAGCCTTTGAAGAGATTAGTAAGGAATTAAATCACTTTGAGGGAAAACCCAAACCCAACCTGAATGATACAGAAACCATCAATTTAGGGGATGCAGATAACATTGGAGAAACTAAAATAAGCGTCCATCTTGAACTGAAGATCAGGGAAGCAATAATTAAGCACTGATTGAATACAAAGATATTTTTGCATATGAAGACATGCCGAGTTTAAGCACTGATTTGGTGGTCCACAAATTACCCACTAACCTAGCATTCCCTCCCGTCAAGCAAAAATTGAGAAAGTTCAAAACTTATATGAGTGTGAAGATTAAGGAATAAATCACCAAACAGTTGGATGCAAAGGTCATTTGGGTTACAAGATATCCCGTTTGGTTAGCTAATGTGATGCTAGTACCAAAGAAACATGACAAGATTAGAGTATGCGTTGATTACTGCAATCTCAACAAAGCAAGTCCAAAGGATAATTTTCCACTACCCAATATCCATATTTTGATCGATAATTATGCCAAGCTTGAGATTGGATCTTTTGTGGATTGCTATGTTGGGTATCATTAGATTTTAATGGACGAGGAAGATGCGGAGAAAACGACATTCTTCACACCATAGGGAACTTATTGCTATCGAGTAATGCCATTTGGTTTGAAAAATACTGGGGAAACTTACACGAGGGCAATGACTAATGTGTTACATGATATAATACACAAGGAAATTGAGGTTTACATGGATGATGTGATCATAAAGTTGAAGGAGCAGGCCGACCACGTCGGAGATTTGAGGAAATTTTTTCAGAGGCTTCGCAAGTACAACCTTAAGCTTAACTCTACCAAGTGCGCATTTGGTGTTCCATCCGGAAAACTGTTGGGATTATCGTCAGCCATCGAGGAATTGAGTTGGACCCATCAAAGATCAAAGCTATCCAAGAATTTCCACCTCCGAGGAACAAGACTGAGGTGATGAGTCTGTTAGAGAGGTTGAATTACATCAACAGGTTTATTGCTCAGCTCACGACAACTTGTGAGCCTATTTTCAGGGTGCTGAAGAAGGATGTTGCGGTCAAATAGATTAATGAATGTCAAAAAGCATTTGATAAGATAATGGGGTACTTGTCAAACCTACCTGTGTTGGTCCCACCGGAACCAGGGAGACCTTTGATTCTTTACTTAACAGTCTTGGAAAATTCATTCGGTTGTGTACTGGGTTAGCATGACATCACTGGCAGGAAGGAACAAGCCATCTACTATCTCAGCAAGAAGTTCACATCTTATGAGGTTAAGTACACTCACCTGGAAAGGACATGTTGCACCCTAAGTTCGGTAGCACAGAAGTTGAAGAATTATTTGTCATTCTACACTACTTACCTTATTTCTCGCTTGGATTAGTTGAAGTATATCTTTCAAAAGCCTATGCCCTCTGGGAGACTTGCGAAGTGGCAGATTTTGCTCATAGAGTTTGACATCATCTATGTGACTCAGACCACAATGAAAGCCCAAGAATTGGCCAATCATTAAGCCGAAAACCCAATCGATGAAGAGTAGAGCCATTGGCTGAGTATGTGGCATGCATTTTGGGTTTACGGCTAGCTGCGTACATGGATGTCCAGGAAGTCTTGGTCTTAGGAGACTCGGATCTTCTGATGCACCAGATTTAAAAAAAAATGGGAAACACGAGATTTGAAGCTCATACCGTACCGACAATGTTTCCATGATCTTTGTCAACGGTTTCATTTGGTAGAGTTTAGGAATATTCCAAGAGTCCATAATGTGGTTGCCGATGCTTTGGCTATCTTGGCATCAATGTTGCACCATCCAGATAAAGCTTATGTCAATCCTTTGCAATTCAAGTCAGAGATCAACATATTTTACTGTAACATGATTGAAGAAGAACTTGATGGTGAACCATGGTTCCATAATATCAAGGAGTACATCAGAATGAGGATATATCTGGTGCAAGCCATAGGAGATCAAAAGAGAACAATTCAATTTTTCTTCAGTGGAGGAGTTTTGTATAAAAGAACTCGAGACCTTGCATTGTTGATATGCATAGATGCTAGACAATCCATGACTGTCATGCCAAAGTAAATTCCGGAGTCTGCGGATCGCAAATGAGTGGATATGTGCTGGCAAAGAAAATTCTCCGAGCAGGTTATTACTGGCTCAATATGGAACGAGATTGTATCAATTTTGTGCGCAAGTGGCATCAATGCCAGGTATACAGCGATTTGATTCATTCTCCACTATCGGAATTGCACACAATGTCAGCACCATGGCCCTTCGTTGCTTGGAGCATGGATGTCATTGGACCAATTGAGCCAGTAGCATCCAACAGGCACAGATTCATTCTGGTGGTCATTGATTATTTCACCAAGTGGTTTGAGGCTAAAACTTTCAAGTCCGTGACCAAGAAAGCAATTGTCGATTTTGTTCACTTAAATATCATCTATCAATTTGGGATACCAAAGGTGATCATCACAAACAATGGTGCTAATCTTAACAGCAACTTGATAAAAAAGGTATGTCAACAGTTTAAGATTACGCATCACAATTCCACCCCATATCGCCCCAAGGCGAATGGAGCGGTCGAGGAAGCCAACAAGAATATAAAGAAGATACTTCAGAAAATGGTGGAAGGCTCCAGGCAATGGCATGAAAAGTTACCATTTGCGTTGTTAGGTTATCGCACTACTATTCCCACTTCAGTAGGTGCAACACCTTATTTCTTGGTATATGGCTATGAAGCAGTGATACCTGCAGAAGTTGAAATCCCGTCCCATCGGATTGTTGCTGAGGTCAAGATTGAGGATGATGAGTGGGTCAAAACCTATTTGGAGCAGTTAAGTTTGATTGATGAGAAAATATTGGCAGCTGTGTGTCATGGGCAGTTATATCAAAAGAGAATGGCAAGAGCGTACAGCAAAAAGGTGTGTCTCCAGAAGTTTGAAGTGGGTCAGCAAGTATTAAAGCACATCCTTCCACACCACGCCAAAGCGAAGGGCAAATTCGCCCCAAATTGGCAAGGGCCGTTCATTATGACGAGAGTGTTGTCTAATGGTGCTTTATATCTAACAGATATCGAAGGCAAATGTGTAGACATGGCTATCAATTATAATGCAGTCAAGAGATATTATGTATGATTTCTTTGGTTCAATTATTGATTGTTTGTATTTGACATTATTTTAGATTGGAATGACCAAGGCAATTTGTTCTGTTATCTAAACACTTTACCCTTTGTTCTCCTTTTTGTGCCTTATTTATTTTTATTTCATACACCTTTTTTGGAATCAATAACGAAAAAAAAGAGAAAAGAAAGAAAAGAAGGAAAAAGAAAAAGAAAAAAGAAAAAAAAAGCGAAAAAGAGAAAGTACAAAAAACAAAGAAAATCATGTGTGAACTACATTTGACCTGATTCCTTTTAAGGATACATAAGCAGCCTCACGGCTCGGTCATATAAAAAAAATCCCCAAGCAAGAAACTGGGCTAGAAGTTGTGATTATGGTAAGAAATCAGATTCCAAAAGTTGTAATTTTGAACTCCTCTAAGTTGTTTTGAGCCTTTTTGATATCCTTTCTTCCTAACCCTATCTAAAAGCCCGCCTTGCAATCCAAAGAAAGACCTTCCGATCAATCTTCGAGAAAGGCCAAATCAATCAAGTAAAAGGATTAATATCAGGGGCAACACTCCGGTTTAAGAAAGAAAAATGAAAAATGAGAGTCTTATTGGTGAAAACCCTTATGGGCGCCATAAGGCGAAGAAAGCTGAGAGAAATTCAAAAATGAGAGAGTCTTATCGGTGAAAACCTTCACGAGAACCATAAGGCGATAGTGAATTGAGAAATGAACAAATGAGAGACGGTTGTCGGTGAAAAACCCTTCGAGGCACTGCAAGCTGAACAAGGTTTGTAAATGGCGGAAAGTAAAGACTGGGTTGCGGAGATCCTGGAGCACAAAGTGAGATAATTGGAAAAGTGATTGGTTAAATAGACTGGGTTGATTAATCCGAGAAGCATACCATGATCATTGGTGCCAGTTACTCCACTTAGATAAGTTTCTTTTCCTCTCTCAAACAGTCATCCAGATTTGGATTTTCTTCTTTATTCCATAAATTCTCAAAAAATCATTGCATTTTCAGTTCCTTTGGTTTTATCTCTTTAAGGATCTTTGAATGTTAGCCTTATTTCAACAAGTAAGAAGGAATTTCAAAGTTTACTACCAGTTTCAGAATTGCAGAAAGCAAAATACGGCTGGAGCATGCCAGGAATAGTGTGATGAGAAGTGGGACATAGAGTGTTAGAAAAAGTTAAATCGGTGGAATGGTTCAGTAATTTTGTGGGAGATGTAGAGTTTAATATAGAAAGGTTAGAAATGAAAAACAACAGTTGGGGTGTAGAGCACTCGGATCATCCAGGGTCCTGTGGTTAAGGATCAATCAGAAGGTCAAACAATTTTCAGCCAGTTCAAGGCAGCTAGTCAAAGCAAAGCATGGCAAGGGAGGAACCACCTTCAGCAAGAATTCCACAACTAACCACCACATTTTAAACTGACAAGATTTTCTTTGATTTGAAACAGGGGCAAAAATTTTGTTTATTTTGGAGAAACCCTCCGTAAGGAAAGCGAGTACCAAGTAGGTTTGATCGCTAAATTCTCAGGACCCTCCTGGATAATGGTTCTTAGTTAAAAATTCAATACAATCATAAATAATAAGATCTATCATAAGTCTCACCCTAAAAGAAATGTAAGTTGGCTTTGAAGTTTTCATTCTTAGAACATGATTCAATTCGACATTTCAGGTCCCTCCTAAATAATGGGACCTAGTTTTAAGAATTCCATTAGGTAAAAAGATTTAGTGTAAGTTCTGCTATAAAGGAATATAATTTAGCCTTCAAATTATCACTCTTAAGATAAAACTTGATTTTTGATTTTCAGGACCCTCCTGGATAATGGGATGTAGTTTTATGACTGTCTTAGATAACAAGATTCAACAGAAGTCATACATTTAGAAAATATAATGTAGCTTTGAAAAAGCATTCTACTAGAAGTTTTCCGGACCCTCTTGGATAATGGGATCTAGCTTTCAAATTCTTATAGATATTCAGTAGCATGATTCGATTAAACACTCACAAACACGCCCAGCTACCAAATTGGGGTAGGAAAATTTCTTTTGTTTTGTTTATTTTGTTGAAGTCAGGTGCCCATCTGAAGAACGGGGAAAGACAACACTAGTTTCAAAGAATAGAAAGCAGGTCAAGTTTCAGGAATCAGGCGCCCACCTGAAGAGAAAGGGAATACAATTCAAGTTTCAGCAGTCAGGCACTCAACTGGAGAGCAAGGGAACACAGTTCAAGTTTCAGCAGTCAGGCACCTACCTGGAGAGCAAGGGTATACAATTCAAGTTCAGTAGTTAGGCGCCCACCTGGAGAGCAAGGGAATACAGTTCAATTTTCAGTAGTCAGGCACCCACCTGGAGAGTAAGGGAATACAATTCAAGTTTCAGCAGTCAGGCGCCCACCTGGAGAGCAAAGGAATACAGTTCAAGTTTCATCAGTCAGGCACCTACCTGAGAGCAAGGGAATACAATTCAATTTTCAGCAGTCAGGCGCCTACCTGTAAAGCAAGAGAATACAGTTCAAGTTTCAGCAGTCAGGCAACCACATTGAGAGCAAGGGAATACAATTCAAGTTTCAACAGTCAGGCGCCCACCTGGAGAGCAAGGGAATACAGTTCAAGCTTCAGCAGTCAGGCACCCACCTAGAGAGAAAGGGAATACAATTCAAGTTTCAGCAATCTGGTGCATCTAGAGAGCAAAGGAATACAGTTCAAGTTTTAGCAGTCAGGCACCCACCTGGAGAGCAAGGGAATACAATTCAAGTTTCAGCAGTCAGGCGCCCGCTTGGAGAGCACGGGAATAGAGTTCAAGTTTCAGTAGTCAGGCGCCCACCTAGAGAGCAAGGGAATATAATTCAAGTTTCAGCAGTTAGGCGCCCACCTGGAGAGCAAGGGAATACAGTTCAAGTTTCAACAGTCAGGCACCCACCTGGAGAGCAAGGGAATGCAATTCAAGTTTCAGCAGTCAAGCGCCCCCTGGAGGGCAAGGGAATATATTTTAAGTTTCAGCAGTCAAGCTCCCACCTGGAGAATGAAGGGAAGAAGCAGTTCAAGTTCAGCAATCAGGCATCCACCTGAAGAAAAGGGAAAGCATTTCAGGTTACAATTCAAGTTGGCAACAAGAGAATCTCGCATGGAGAATACAATCAAGCGGCAGAAACTGCCAGATCAAGTTGGATACGTATAGATAGGATTCATGTAATTCATAAAGCGTAGTTTAGTCTAGCTTCTTTTATTTTGTCATGGTGTAATAAGGAGGTCAGTAAGCAGTAGCAACAACAGTGAAATCACAACTTCATTGTAGTTCCAGCTACCGAAACTTCTCGAACTACACTGACCTGATTCCTTTATAACCAAGGATATGTAGGAAACCTTTGAAGCAGAGGTTCGGTCAAATTCTTTCAAAAATTGCTTCTCACGGAGTATTCAAGCGGGCAAAAATCGTCCGTATCCGTTCACTTTATCTTTACACAAAAATTCTTCGTGTTTTCGAGCAAAGAGGGGCAGCTGTGAGCACGTGATTTTTGCCCTATACGAATTACACCAAACAAATTCAAAATAAAATAATTTTTTCCTTTGTTTGCAATTTTGTGGATTTTTTGTGGCATTTTTCTGTTATTGTTTGCATATTGTCTGGCATGTTTATGTTATTTAATTAATGAAAATACAAAAAATATGTGACATGTACAATTAGGATCTAATTCTATATTTTTAGGATTAAGTAGTAAATTAGTTTTTTTATAAGAATTGAAAAAATCACCAAAAAATAGTTATTTTTGCATTTTTTTATTTAATGGTTGAACTTTGGTAGTTTTCCTTTAATTTAGTTTTTAATCAATTGTGTTAATTTTTAGTTAGATTTAATTAATTTAGTGTGATAGCATAATGAGATTATCGATTAATTTATCTTTATTTGTAGTCTTAAATTAAAAGAAATTAGAAAAATTTTAAAAAAAAAGGAAGAAAAGAAAATGGATTGAAAGCAGTGGGCTGCTTGGATTTAATTTGCCCAGGCCTAATGAATTCTTCCCCCCTGTTGATATCCAATTTTTTCCTAAGTATGTTTTTTTTACCCAAATATTTCCAAAATAGCATATTGGCGCATATATAAGCACACCCAAGAGTTTTGGCATTTTTAATGATTTTTAAAACCAATTTATTGCATATTTTAATACAATAATATCCAGTAATTATTTCCCAAATTAGCATTTTTTGAGAATTATTCATTTTATTTTTATATTTTACACCAAAATATAATTAAGGTAATTTTTGCATATTTTTACAAATTCATTTGGCATTTTTAAAGCTAAATTGCATATAATTGCAATTATAGCCTATCTTGTAATTTATGACATTTTACATTTATAAAATTAATCTTAATATTTTTTAATTAATATTTATATAATACTTATTTACCCAGTACTCTTAATTTGTTTTTAAAATCTGCATTACTATTTTTATAAAATTTTAAAAAGAAAATTGGCTATTTACGACCTAGCCCCAATTACATTTTAATTATAGCCAAATTGGCACCCCCTATTCAACCCAATTCAGCCCCAAAATTAAGCCCAAATCACCCCAGCCCAATTTCGTCCCAACCCAACCCAATACCCACTTAAACCAACCCGTCGGTTTTCTTCTAATCTGAGCCGTTGATCATTTTGATCAACGGCCCAGAACTCCCATTTCCTTTTTTATCTCTACCCAACTCCCTAACCCTAATCATTCTTTATAAAACGCCACCCTTGAAACCTCTCGTCTCTGAAACGCTCTCTAATCTCTCATGAACCCTAACCACCGCCTCTCAAATTCTGCCCTATTCCATGGCCTTTCAGGGCCATCAGGGATGTGTAATGGCCTCCTATGGCTCCTGAGTGTTCGATTCCATGGTTTCCCGGCCAAATCTCGAAGGAAGTTGGTCCAATCATTTCCTGACTTCCATTCATGACCTTTCTCTGGTCACCCCTGACCTTTATTCAGCCAGCCACGGTCGTTCGAGTCAGATCCTTGGCGCTCCGGGTTAGATCGTTAATTTCCAAGGCCTTTCTCACCTTTTTGGGTTCTTCAAACCCTAATCTTTGGGATTTTTTGATTTTTTTCTTTCAGATCTACTTTATACCTATGTTTGCCATGAATGTTTGAGTGTGTTCTCGAAAGTTCTTCGACTTTTCTTGCAATAACAACCCTTCATTAGGGTTTTTCCTTTAAGTTTTTCAAAAGATCTATGATTCTTAGCATGTTTATGTTTTGGTATGATTTGTTCATGTTTATTTTTTCTATCCGTTTAAGCATGTTGAAAAGCCCTAATTTTGTGATTTTTGTTTGAGTCCGTTTGTTTGTTTCATTCGATTCATACGCTTATCATCTCTAGTTATATTTGATGTCAAAAGTCCTAATTTTAGGGATTTACTTGAGTTCCTGAGCCTATCTGTTTGGTTTACAGATTAATAGTTAAAACCCTAATTTTTAGGGGTTTTCGCTTGAGCTTTGAAATTGCTTGTTGTTTCACCTAATTGTCATCTCTGAACTCAACTGATTTGAAAACCCTAGTCTCTTTAGGAGGCTATTCGAAGTCCTGTGAGGTTGTTTGTGCAGCTTGTATGTTTGAAATTATTTAACCTGACTCCTTGTTTCAACATTTCTTTTCTCTATATGTTCTACGCTTAAGATCCTCACTCGACTCTCTGCATGTTTTCAACTCCTTCTCTCTCAATTACACACTGAAGCCTATCTGGCATGTTTTGAATGTCTGCTCTATGCCATTACTGTATGATGTTTCTTTTGCCATAGCTTAGCCTCACATGTCTGCTATTTGTGCAAGCATTATATACTGAGTTCCTCCTGTGATTTATTTAACTCGAAATTGATTTCAAAAACTTTTCCTTCCATGAGATCCTGATTTTACTAGCCTATCAAAGTTTAATTGATTCTTTTTCTTTGATTGGCCTCACTGAATCTTTCCAAAAATAACTTCAAATCCTATACTTAGACTTAATTGCATATTGTATGACTTTATTGTTTCTTTTATGGCAACAACCATTCTGCTTACAAGACGGATTCTCCTTTCCTTATTTGGATCCTGTTAGTATCTGTTTGAATATGAATCCCCTGATTAATGGGAAGTCTTATACTAATTGATTCTGATTTGTGACCATGCCCATATTTGTGTTAGATTTGTAATTATTACCTTATTTCTCTACACGTTTTCAAAGCTATAAATACTCTCCTCCCTTTTCTTTGAACACACACGAGCACAGAAAACAATCTGAGTTAAAATTCTCTCTTACACTTAAAAACGCTCTCCCTCTTTCTGCTACTTGTGTTGCTGTGGACTTCTTTTGCTCTATTTTCTTCTGCACTTTTGCTTCTCTACTGGTATGTCCTAGTTAATTTACATTTCTCAACAACAACATGTTTTCATTCCTGTCTACTTATTTTCATGTTTTCTTTAGTTAACATGTGTTATTAGCATGCTGTAACATGTTTCCCTTTCCCTTGTAATTCAATGTTTAATTTACATGTACATCCTGTCAGTTGTTTGTTATTTATTTGATACTTTATGAATCCCAAACCCTCATATCCCCCTTTATGCTTTAAGTTATGTTTTAGAAACATGGCAATGTCTGAAATCATTGTCCATGGATATGAACTGGACCCTTTGCGGCCCTAAGCTTGTCAATTTCCCATCCTCTTTCCCTTATTGTGTGTATGCTGAGTAACAGCCTTGGCCTGCCAGTATTTCTGATTATTGTTCAGGCCATGGCTTGGCCTCCAGTAGGTCTTTACTCCCTAAATGCTTGATCAACAGGTTTGGTCAGGGGTGTGCCAGTCTATCTTGTGGCTGGGCATGACCACCAGCCTGCCTGGGTAGCCCCCTATCCCTTTCTATTTCACTTTCACTCTATTCTTAGAACTTAAGTTCAGCCCCCTGTTGTGCGAGCCTTGCCTTGGGACCCTTGAGCTCCCTCTGAACTTGGACACATAAGGGCTGGCCCTTCCACACTACACAACTCAATTTCTATTGATATCTTGGGTGTATGCACTGCCTGGGGTTCCTGAAATCCCTTGGATCTCTGAAACACCTTAGATAAGAGAAGGCTTGGAAATTTGGATCTCGGAAGTGGCTCAATCTCATATTATTAGTCATTAAGTCTGAATTAGGCTGCTCGGATGTAGCTGATGATTTCTGATTTATTTTTATTATTCCCGTTGTTTCTTTTGGGTTGTAATAATTTGTACAACCTCTGGGAAACTTAGTACAAAGGGGGATGAGATTTATTTTATACACCAAGGGTAGAAATCATGCCTATAGGTTAATTTTTCTGCAATCACACCTAGAAATCATGCCCATACCTATAGGTTTAAAATTTTATTTCTGCATATCCACCTAAAAAATCATGCTTATAGGGTAATCTTTTATTTCTGCATATACACCTAGAAATCATGCCTATAGGGTTAACCTTTAATTTTTGCAATCGCGCATAGATACCCTGCCTATTGGTTAACTTCTAATTGTTCCTCAAATTCATATAAAAATACGGTCTAGAAACTGCTGCATTCTGCATCTATAAACATCATTAGGCAAACCATTTGTAGGTTTGATAATAAAAGCTACATAAAGATGCCATGTTCACCGGACTTTTGTTAATGTATAAAAAGGGTTATCCAAATCAGAAAGCGATAGAATGCATGCCTATAGGATATGTCGAATCTGAATAGAAGTAACATTAACTGTTGAACTCGTAATGATCTGTTAAAAATTGATAACCTTTCTTTTCAGTTTGCATCTTTTTTTCTAAAATCAGTATATATCATGCCTAGTTTCTAGCCAACACTTAGAGCATTCGAGCAAGCCTAATGTAGACTTTTCGCTTAAAAATATGCGTTGAACCAGTCCGCTTGTCGCTTTATTTAAATAAGACCAAAGTCAGTACGTGTAAGACATGCTAAACTCTGTGATTTTTGATGATTTATGGAGGCATTACTTGAGCCTTGAATTCTTGCCTGCTTCCCCTTCTATTTGCAATTATTTGTTTTGGTTGACGCCTTAGCGTTTTATCCTTTGAAACTTCTAAAAACCCCAAACCCCTTTCCCTTTAGGATTAGCAGTCCATTTGCCTCCAGGACTGATAGGATTGAGACGGGTAATAGCATGCAATAAGTAAATGATACCATTCCGCGCTTTAATACCTTAACGGGGTGGGAAGGGTAGACATGGAGATGATGATTATACGATAACACTATGCGTACAATTGGGTACCGGTGTTTTGCGAATGATCCATGCAATATATAAACCTAGGACCCCCTTCCCTCTTTGTTAGTTGTTATTTTTAGATTTTTAAAAGCTGTCCAATCCCCTTTAAATTACTTGCATCAATTGTTTGACCCCTTCCCTTTACTTGCGTATCTCTTCTTTAATCACAAAGAACTATTTCCTTTCAAATTTCAGCGCTTTAAACCCTTTTTGTGCTTCTTATTTGTAATAGTTTCTCATATTTGCAATGCTTGCTTGTTCACTTGTTTGTTTGCATTTAAAGTCACAATTGTAGCATGGCCGGGAACCACACTAGTGGATCTTATGGGGTTCCTAACACCTTCCCCTCGAGATAATTTCTAGCCCTTACCCAAGCTCTGGTTTTCATCTCAAATTCTTTTAAAAAGAGTCCTAATGTACTATAATCATTAGGTGGCGACTCTCCAAAATCCAAAACCCAATTCCCAAACGGGAATAGAGTTGTCTTCCCAAATGTCGTAAACCCGATTCCGCTTTAGGAAAAGGGGGCGTCGACAATTATCTGGGATATTTGCTGTCAAAATTTTGCCTGGGTCTTGGGAATTTTTGACGGGTGGGTGGTGATTGGTAGTGAGAGGGTTGAGCGTTATAAGCTTTGTAAACAGGTGCTGGTTGAGAGTATCTGGGTGAGGTGAGTTGATATGATAGAGGTGGAGAGGATTGGTAAACGGAAGGTGGATAAGAGGGTACGGGTGCTTGGTAATTCGGGATGGGCTGATATGTAAGTGGAGGTGATGGGTAAGTGTGGTATTTTTCTTTAGTTACTTTCATTTACTGCTTTCCCATCAATGTTGTTGTAATTTTTGAGCAATCATTGTAAACTTTATTGTATGAACGTGAAAATACATGTCAATATGTTTCATTCTTGTAAACTTCATCTTCAACATCATATTCCAATTGTGCCAAACAAATACTATAGCAACGCTTATAATGAGTAGTTGTGCGCTTCCAATACTATTACCCCCCTAACTTTGGCAAAGGCATATTGGCGGTAATACCAGTCGATCAACGGTGCAGTCGACGGTTTCGTGCCTTTCCCTCTTGAGTTGTCCGCTTAAGGGTACCTGTCTAAAACTCTAATAGAAACCTTACTCCATTTAAACTATACATGTATCATGGTCAAACCTAGCCGAGTCAGTTATGTTGTCCACATAATGACTCATTAAGATAGCCTTGTCCAAAGTCCCCCGGGTTTCCTTGAAACCCAAACAGATACCTCAATGTTCTGTGCATTTATTTGGAGAACTTAAGTGCTTACTATGCTAATTATTGGTTTAAATAGTCGAGTATGGTGGGGGTAAGGGCCTAACATTTTGTTTTGTAAAAAATGAGGCACGAAGTCCCCATATTTTGGCATGGTAACCAACATTCATCCAAGGTTGTTGAATTGGTGGAAAGACCTCCATTCTAGTGATCAGACACTCGTTCGCAAGTACTTAGGGAATCAGCCTTCTCTTCTAGAGATTCAGCCTAACAACAGAATCATAGAGGCTGCGACATCTTTCTGGAATAGTGACAAGTCCGTTTCTACTTTGGGGACCTTGAAATGACTCCTTTACTTGAAGAAATAGGAGGTTTAGCTGGAATTCCTTGGGAGATTTCGGGTTTGCTTATGCTAGAGAATCACAAAGAAATGGGTTTCCTTAAGATGATGGGACTAAAGAAAAACCCAGACTTGACATGCTTGAAAAACTCTTATATCCTATTTGACTATCTATACGAAAGGTACGTCCATAGCAAGTCATACCGCACCCATTCTGATGAGTTTGCCATCATCTTATTGGGACATGTCCATAGAAGGGTCTTGTTTTCATGTTTTGCTTTTTGGGAATGATCGTGTTCCCTATGAAGAAGGCTAGGATCCACACCAGACAGGCCATGGTAACTAAGAATTTGATGGTAGGGATTGGTGGGCAAACTTTCAGCATAGTGCCCATGATCATCGCCAAGATATATCGTGCCTTGAAAAACTGTTAACAACACGATAGTCATTTTGAGGGTTGCAACTTATTACTTAAGTTATGGCTCATGGAACACCTCCAGAAAGGGGAATACCGATAGGAGATCCTACGCAGAGATTGGGATGATCATATCGCCTTCCACCAGCCAAGGCGTAAGGATGGGTAGAATTATTTGAAAATCTGAAAGAAGACCAGGTACAATGGATGTTTGAGTGGCTCCACATGGATGAATTCATTGTTTGATCCCGATATGCACCATTTCTCATACTGATTGGTTTGAGAGGAACTTATCCCTGCGTTCCTCTCCAAGCCATGAGGCAGGCTGGACGAAAACAAATCATACTAAGGGTCGACAAAATGAGCCACCTCAGGGCTGATTTCCAGGACGACGATAGCCCTCACAGGTGCCAAGCTCAGCATTTGTGGCATTGCAAAATCGTTTTGGTGAAAGAATCCATTGAGCCATATAGGTATCACGCCGGTTGTGTGCCGCAATATCCGGGTTGGTTGGAAGGCAATGGCATGGGTCAGCCCGGGTTCGTTCGAGGTCACAGAGTTATTGACAAGCACGCTGAAGCACGGGTTAAGTATAATTAACTACGCAAGAGAATTCGAGAGTGTGAAAGTGAGCATCGGGAAATAGAAGAAGCCCATCAGAAATTGATAATCGAGGAGTGGAAAGATATGGCTGTCAGCGCCAACAATCGGATAGGGTATTTGGAGCGGGGTCTAGTAGAGCTAGAAGGAAAGTTCATCAAGAGGATTGAAGACTGTCAAAATGCTGAAGGAAATGCAGGCGGACATTTGGCCCGAGCCTATTTACTGCTAAGACTACGCGAGTTGGTGGAGCTGTTCGAGGGAGACAAAGATGCCAAATCTGGGGAAGGTCCTTCTGGGACCAAGTAGTTAGGAATTTTTTATTTTGCTTTAACGATGTAATAGGGCCAATGGCCACTAGTGACATTTTACTTTATGTTATTTAGCATCGTTTTGGATTCATCTCGTTTTTATCAATAAAATAAGGCATTTAGCATTATAAGTTCTCCAAAACTATTTGTCGTTAGGCCTACTTCGGGCACAACGAGGCACCAAAACTAGGACGTGATTTACATTTCTCGCACAACGTGTCTAAATACTGCAATATTTTTTTCCTCATGACCCGCACTAACTTGTTACCTTTTTGTTATTCTTTTATTTTTATTCCCCTCCCCAAAGGTTAGTTCGTGCATTCTGGCACCATCGTCATACTCTACAAGATCCAAGGGCCCTCCACCTCCTCCTCCTCCGAGTCCTATCCGGAACAAGAACAAAGGTAGAATGGGAGATCCCAGTACCAGAAAGGAGATTGCAATGCCTCAGGGTACCCCGATTGCTAAGGAAACTGCTACCCAACTTGAGCAAAAACTGTTGAAATTTCGAGAAGAGCTGGATCAGGTTCGGAATTTGGCAAACCTATCATTTTCCCTCACCGCTCCTGATGTCAACACCATGAATCCCGCACCTCCACAAAACACCCCACAACCACAGATACAACCCCCTCATACCCAACACTGCAACACATGCCACAATCCCAACAACACTCCACTACTCATTCCCGAGACACTGAACGCCACAAATGACCATCTCCACAACACTCCTATTTTTGTGGATATTGTATCCCACTACACCCAACCAATATTAAATGCACCTAAGTCTGATGACAAAGACTCCCTTATAAGGAACATAGCGGCAGAACTCAAGAAATTAACTAGCCGAGTTTAGGGCGTGGAAGGTAACACGGGTATTGAAGGATTAAATTATGAAGACCCATGCATTCAGCCAGATGTTGAACTTCTGGAGGGGTACAAACCTCCCAAGTTCGAAATGTTTGATGGAACAGGAGATCCCAGAGTCCACCTGAGGATATATTGCAAGAAGATGGTTGGAGTTGGAAGGGATAAGAAGATCCGTATGAAGCTCTTCATGAGAAGCCTGAAGGGAGATGCTTTATCCTGGTACATCAGCCAGGACCCCAAGAAATGGACGAGCTGGGTAAGCATGGCATCATATTTAATGGATAGATTCTGATTCAATACTAAGAACGCACCGGATGTATTCTACATACAGAATTTGAATAAGAAGCCTACCGAAACATTCCGCGAGTATGCTACTCGTTGGAGGTCAGAAGCTGCGAAGGTCAGGCCGGCCCTGGAAGAAGAGCAAATGAATAGATTCTTCATCCGGGTGAGGATCCCCAATATTACGAGAGGTTGATACTGATCGAGGGTCAAAAGTTCTCTGATATCATCAAACTTGGAGAAAGAATCGAAGAGTTCATTAAGAATGGTATGGTTACAAATATTGAAGCATTGCAGGCCACCAATAAGGCTTTACAGACTGGTGGCACATCCAAAAAGAAGGATGTAAGTGCCGTAATGGTGGCACAGGGAGCCAAAACACCACCAAAATACCACACTTACCCATCACCTCCACTTACATATCAGCCCATCCCGAATTACCAAGCACCAACACCCTCCTATCCACCTCCCGTTTACCAATCCTCTCCACCTCTCACATATCAACTAACCTTACCCAGATACTCTCAACCAACACCTGTTTACCAAGCTTATAATGCTCAACCCTCTCACTACCAATCACCACCCACACGTCAAAATTTCCCAATATCCAGGCCAAATTTTGACAGCAAACATCCCAGATAATTGTCGACGCTCCCTTTTCCTAAAGCGGAATCGGGTTTACGACATTTGGGAAGACAAATATATTCCCATTTGGGAATTGGCTCTTGGATTTTGGAGAGTCACCGCCTAATGATTATAGTGCATTAGGACACTTTTAAAAAGAATTTGAGATGAAAATCAGAGTTTGGGTAAGGGCTAGAAATTATCTCGAGGGGAAGGTGTTAGTCACCCCTCAAGATCCACTAGTGTGGTTCCCGGCCATGCTACAATTCTGACTTTAAATGCAAACAAACAAGTAAACAAGCAAGCATTGCAAATACGAGAAAGTGTTACAAATAAGAAGCACAAAAATGGTTTAAAGCGCTGAAATTTGAAAGGAAACAGTTCTTTGTGATTAAAGAAGAGATACGCAAGTAAAGGGAAGGGGTCAAACAATTGATGCAAGTAATTTAAAGGGAAGTACAAGAAACGGAAGTTGAAGATTGGACAACTTTTAAAAATCTGAAAATAACAACTAACAAAGAGGGAGGGGGGTCCTAGGTTTATATATTACATGGATCATTCGCACAACACCGGTACCCAATTGTACGCATAGTGTTATCGTGTAATCATCATCTCCACGTCTACCCTTCCCACCCCGTTAAGGTATTAAAGTGCGGAATGGTATAGTTTACTTATTGCATGCTATTACCCGTCCCAATCCTATCAGTACTGGAGGCAAATGGACTACTAATCCTAAAGGGAAAGGGGTTTAGGGCTTTTAGAAGTTTCAAAGGATAAAATGCTAAGGTGTCAACCAAAACAAGTAATTGCAAATAGAAGGAGAAGCAGACAAGCATTCAAGGCTCAAGTAATGCCTCCATAAATCATCAAAAATCACAGAGTTTAGCATGTCTTACACGTACTAACTTTGGTCTTATTTAAATAAAGCGACAAGCGGACTGGTTCAACGCATATGTTTAAGCAAAAAGTCTACATTAGGCATATTTTTAAGAAACAGTAAAGTCATACAATATGCAATTAAGTCTAAGTACAGGATTTGAAGATAATTTTGGAAAGATTCAGTGAGGCCAATCAAAGAAAAAGAATCAATTAAACTTTGACGGACTAGTAAAATCAGGATCTCAGGAAAGGAAAAGTTTTTGAAATCAATTTCGAGTTAAATAAATCACAGGAGGAACTCAGCATATAATGCATGCACAAATAGCAAACATGTGAGGCTAAGCTATGGCAGAAGAAACATCATACAGTAATAGCATAGAGCAGACATTCAAAACATGCCAGTTAGGCTTCAGTGTGTAATAGAGAGAGAAGGAGTTGAAAACATGCAGAGAGTTGAGTGAGGATCGTAAGCGTAGAACATATAGAGAAAAGAAATGTTGAAACGAGGAGTCAGGTTAAATAATTTCAAACATACAAGCTGCACAAACAACCTCACAGGACTTCGAATAGCCTCCTAAAGAGACTAGGGTTTTCAAATCAGTTTAGTTCAGAGATGACAAATAGGTGAAACAACAAGCTATTTCAAAGCTCAAGCGAAAACCCCTAAAAATTAGGGTTTTAACTATTAATCGTTAAACCAAACAGATAGGCTCAGGAACTCAAGTAAATCCCTAAAATTAGGAATTTTGACATCAAATATAACTAGAGATGATAAGCGCATGAATAGAATGAAACAAACAAACGGACTCAAACAAAAATCACAAAATTAGGTCTTTTCAACATGCTGAAACAGACAGAAGAATAAACATGAACTAATCATGAAGACATAAACATGTAAAAATCAGAGATCTTTTGAAAAACTTAAAGGAAAAACCCTAATGAAGGGTCGTTTTTGCAAGAAAAGTCGAAGAACTTTCGGGAACACACTTAAACATTAATGGCAAGTATAGATCCAAAGCAGATGTGAAAGAAAATCAAAGAAAATCCCAAAGATTAGGGTTTCAAAGAACCCACAAAAGGTGAGAAAGGCCTTGGAAATTAACGATCTAAATAGGAGCGCCAAGGATCTGACTCGAACGGCCGTGGCTGGCCGGAGAAAGATCATGAATGGAAGTCAGGCAATGATTGGACCAACTTCCTTCGAGATTTGACCGGGAAACCATGGAAGCGAACACTCAGGAGCCATAGGAGGCCATTACACATCCCTGATGGCCCTGGAAGGCCATGGATTAGGGCAGAATTTGAGAGGCGGCGGCTAGGGTTTTAGATAGTGTTTTAGAGACGAGATGTTTCAAGGGTGGCGTTTGGTGAAGTATTATTAGGGTTAGGGGGTGGGGTAGAGTTAAAAAGGGAAAGGAGAGGTCTGGGCCGTTGATCAAAATGATCAACGACTCAAATTAGAAGAAAATGAATAGGTTTGGTTTAAATGGGTACACGGTCGGGTTAGGATGAAATTGGGCTGGGGTGATTTGGGCTCAATTTTAGGGCTGAATTAGGTTGAATAGGGTGCCAATTTGGCTATAACTGAAATGTAAATGAGGCTAGGTCGTAGATAGCCAATTTTCCTTTTAAAATTTTATAAAAATAGTAATGCAGATTTTAAAAATAAATTAAGAGTACTAGGTAAATAAGTATTATACAAATATTAATTAAAAAATATTGGGATTAATTTTATAAAAGTAAAATGACATAAATTACAAGATAGGCTATAATTGCAATTATATGCAATTTAGCTTTAAAAATGCCAAATGAATTTGTAAAAATATGAAAAAATTACCTTAATTATATTTTGGTGTAAAATGTAAAAATAAAATGAATCATTCTAAAAAAAATGCTAATTTGGGAATAATTGCTGGATTTTATTGTATTAAAATAGGAAAAAAAATTGGTTTTAAAAATCATTGAAAATGCTAAAACTCTTGGGTCTGCTTATATATGCACCAACATGCTATTTTGGAAATATTTGAGTAAAAAAAAATACTTAGGAAAAAATTGAGTATCAATAAGAATACACAGCCATTGCTGAACAAATTGACCAGCTGTATGAAAGACTTAAAGCTGTTGGTTACATCACACCTATCCCAGCCAAAGCTCCAGAAAATCCCTCCCAGTGGGTCAACCCCAAGAAAACCTGTGTGTATCATTCCGGCATGAAGGGATACACCCTCGACGAGTGTCGCTCATTAAAGGACAAGATCCGAACCCTGATCGACAATAAGGTCATAGTAGCAAAGGAGCCTGCTCCTAATGTTCGTAATAAACCTCTGCCTGACCGCAAAGGTGGAGACAGTCATATGATCAAGATCGAAGATGATTGGGACCCTAAAGGGTCGATATGTTTGATTGCTGAAAGGGATGAACCAAAGAAACCGACGGTTACAATTAACCTAATTGTTATGCAGAATCAGCCCTCTGGCGACGATGGAGTAAACATGTCTATACCTCTCGTATTTGAAACACCTCCTTCTGCAAAGGCGCCCAGGCAAATTGAGGTTGAATTTGGAGTTCCAAAGGCACCTGCACCCTTTGAAGCTACCGTGTTACCACCAAGGTTGCCTATTCCTGTGGCAATGTCGGACATAACACCATTCCGCTCAAATGCCATAACATGGGATTACACTGCTGAAGCTAGAGGAAAGGAAAGACCAAGACAGGAGAAGCAATTGCTGCGCAAGGAATGACCATAACAGGGAGGGTTTACACCCCAGATCACCTAGACGAGTCCAATAAGCAAGCCCCGGGATGGCCTATTGAAATATGGCCCATGATCTTTGGAGGAAAATACAGGCTAAGGAGTACTTGGTCGCTGAACAGTTGAACAAAACACCAGCACAGATATCTATCCTGGCTCTTCTACAGAGTTCTAACGCTCACAAAAATGCCCTAATAAAGATACTGAGTGAAGCTTATGTGCCCAGCAATATAACCGGGAGTGAAATAGCGAATATGGTGGGGCAAGTGCTGGAGAGCCATAAAATAAGCTTCCACGAAGATGAGTTGCCACCAGAAGGATTGAGCCACAACAAGGCATTGCATATCACCGTGCAGTGCGAAGATTATTTCATCACTAGAGTCTTGATTGATGGAGGATCAAGCCTCAATATCTGTCCGCTGATAACTCTCAGAACTTTGGGGAAAAGGCTGCATGAGATTAAAGATGGGGCTATCAATTCCAAGGCCTTCGATGGGTCCCAGAGATCTTCCATCGGAGAAATCAGCCTATGCTTGCAAATGGGGCCAACATGGTTCGACGTTGACTTTCAAGTAATAGACGTCCCGACATCCTACAATTTGTTGTTAGGACGGCCCTTGATCCACACTGCTGGAGCCGTAGCATCGACCCTGCATCAGGTGGTAAAGTTCGAATGGAATCACCAAGAGGTGATCATTCATGGCAATGGTAGTAACCCTATATATAGTCGCCAGACCATCCCAATGATCGGGGGCAGAAGGAGAATAGGCGGAGAAACATACCACCATATCGAAAGGGTCAACGCTGTAGATAAGGATAAGTGGTGGGATAACAAGATCGAAAGTATCCTGAATTGGTGTGGGTACGGGCCTGGAAAGGGACTCGGTTAAAATCTCCAGGGGATCACTAAGCCCATCAAACTAAAGAAGCATAGTACTACATTTGGCTTAGAGTACAGTTATACTTGGGAAGAATTCCAGAGCTGGTCGCCACCATGCCGCGACCCCTACTATCCATTGGAGTTTTCGATACCTAGCCTGGAGCAGACCTTCCAATCGTCAGATACTATATATGGGTCAGAAGAAGATGAAGCGTTGGCAGCCATGAAGAATCTATTTCTGGAGGATGATGATATGGACTGCTGTGTTCTTTTCGAGGAGGAAGGGGAGGAAGGCCCTTCCATACAAGCTGTAAAAAGAGGAGACCACCTCCGCAATTGGTCAATTAGGACTGTCAGGGCCCGGAAGGCTTCGGGGTAGCAAGGCTAAACAAAAGCACCATGCATCTCATTTTTAGTTTACTTTACTAGCTGATTTTCTTTTCGCATTGTCTTTAATTTAGAAAAGAGCTCGATGTTTCAAACAATTATGAATTTAATCAAAGCATTTCAGTTTATCATATATATCACACTTATTATTTTCTTTATCATTTACTCTATTTTTATACATCATTACTATTAATTATCTTGACGATGAACCAATGATTGTGACTTGCAACAAAACAACGCAACAAAAGGACATAGACTCAGAAGAAGATGAGATACCTGAAGAGGCCGTCAGAGAGGTTGAGAATTTTGAGAATAGACCTAAGTCTAACCTGGAAGAAATTGAGGTCATTAATTTGGGAGATACGGAAAATGTCAAAGAAACTCGCATCAGTGTTCACTTGTCTCCATCAGAAAAGGAAGAATATACAGAATTTTTAAAGGAATATGAAGACATATTTTCCTGGTCGTATGATGATATGACTGGCCTCAGCACGTCCATTGTATCTCACAAATTGCCAACAGATCTAGCCTGTCTGCCGGTAAAACAGAAGCTCAGAAAATTCAAACCCGACATGAGTTTGAAAATTAAAGAAGAGGTTACCAATTAAGTCAAAGCTAAGGTTCTCAGGGTGGTAGAGTATCCGACATAATTAGCCAACATCGTGCAAGTATCAAAGAAGGACGGGAAGGTTAGAATCTGTGTCGACTATCGGGATCTCAACCGGGCCAGTCTCGAAGATGACTTCCCCTTGCAAAACATACACATTCTTATCGACAACTGCGCCAAGCATGAGTTGCACTCTTTAGTTGATTGTTTCGCTGGGTATCATCAGATATGGATGGATGAGGAAAATGCAGAGAAAACGGCTTTCATCATACCGTGGGGAATGTATTGTTATAAAATGATGTCGTTCGGGTTAAAGAATGCTGGCGCCACCTATATGAGAGCCATGACTACTATCTTCCACGACATGATACACAAGAAGATCGAGGTATATGTGGACGACATCATCGTCAAATCCAAGAAAGACACTGATCATATGGGAGACTTGAGAGATTTCTTCAACAGACTTAGGAGGTACAATCTGAAATTAAATCCCACCAAGTTTGCACTCGGGGTTCCTGCCGGAAAACTACTGGGTCTCAACGTGAGTCGTCGAGGAATAGAATTGGACCCATCAAAGGTCAAATCCATTCAAGAATTGCCACCGCCAAAGAACAAGAAGGACGTGATGATTTTCTTGGTAAGACTCAACTATATCAGCCGGTTTATAGCTCAGTCCATGGTCATTTGTGAACCCATCTTTAAAATACTGAAGAAAGACACTGCTACTAAATGGACTGACGAATGTCAGAAAGCCTTCGGCAGAATCAAGGAATACCTGTCAATGCCACCAGTCTTGGTTCTGCCCGAGCCTCTATTGCTTTACCTCACAGTTTTGGATGGAGTATTCGATTGTGTTCTAGGGCAACATGATGAAACGGGGAGGAAAGAGCAAGCAATATACTATCTTAGTAAGACGTTCACCCCGTACGAGGCTCGATATTCCTTATTGGAGCGCACCTGTTGTGCTCTAACTTGGGTAGCTCAGAATTTGAGGCACTATTTCTGTGCCTACACTACTTATCTCGTATCCAGGATGGACCTACTGAAGTATATCTTTTAGAAGCCCATGCCCACTGGCAAGCTCGCCAAGTGGCAAATCTTGCTGAGTGAAGTTCGACATTGCTTACGTGAGTCAGAAAGCAATCAAGGGTAAAGCCATAGCAGATCACCTTGCCGAGAATCCCGTCGGCGTAGAATACGAACACCTGAAAACGTATTTTCCTGACAAAGAGGTGTCCTTTGTAGGAGAAGATATTGTAGAATCCTACGATGGTTGGATATTGTTTTTCAACGGTGCCGCAAACTTCAAAGGAGTCGGCATAGGAGCGATCCTAGTATTAGAAACCACCCAGCATTACCCGGTATCCGCAAGCTTAGATTCCCCTACACAAACAATATGGCCGAATATGAAGCTTGCATCCTAAGGCTTAAAATAGCCATTGACATGAACATTCAGGAGTTGCTAGTAATCGGGGATTCAGACATGCTCATACATCAAGTTCGAGAAGAGTGGGCCACCAAAAACTCTAATATACTTCCTTATTTGCATCATATATAGGAGTTAAGGAAAAGATTCACAAATACGGAATTTCAGCATGTCCCCAGGGTCCAGAACGAGTTCGCTGACGTATTGGCTACTTTATCATCCATGATCCAACATCCAGATATGAATTTCATTTATCTCATCCTAATAAAGATTTATGATCAGCCAGCTTATTGTACTCATGTTGAGGAA
Source organism: Nicotiana glauca (assembly GCA_026770625.1). NCBI lineage: Eukaryota > Viridiplantae > Streptophyta > Magnoliopsida > Solanales > Solanaceae > Nicotiana > Nicotiana glauca. Next base: position 106,129 of record MU770933.1, on the reverse strand, counting down.
GAAATGGACGGAAAACCATGGTTCCACGACATCAAAAGGTACTTGACAACAGGGGAATACCCAAGACTTGCCAATGCTACTCTGAAGCGCACACTTCGTAGATTATCAAACAACTTCTTTCATAGTGGTGGAATCCTATGTAGGAGGACTCCCGATTTGGGTTTATTAAGGTATGTCGAAGCAAAAGAAGCATCCAGACTATTTGACGAAGTGCACGCAGGGACTTGCGGGCCGCACATGAATGGTTTTGTCTTAGCAAAGAAGATACTCCGAGCAGGGTATTTTTTGATGACTATGGAAATAGACTGTATCCAGTACGTTCACAAGTGCCATCGCTGTCATATACATGCAGACATGATAAATGTGCCTCCAAATGAGCTTACTGCAACAAGCTCACCGTGGCCATTCGCCGCCTGGGGGATGGATGTCATTGGACCTATCGAGCCTACCGCATCAAACGGGCACAGGCTTATCCAGGTGGCAATTGATTATTTTACTAAATGGGTTGAAGCAGCATCGTACAAAGCAGTGACTAAGAAATTTGTGACAGATTTTATCTGTGACCATATTATTTGCCGATTCGGAATTACGGAATCAATCATCACCAATAATGGTTCCAATCTTAACAGCGATTTGATGAAAGCAATGTGTGAGGCATTCAAGATAAAACACAATAACTCTACAGCCTATATGCCTCAGATGAATGGAGCTGTAGATGCAGCCAACAAGAATATCAAGAAGATACAAAGGAAGATGGTCGAAAGTCACAAACAATGGCATGAGAAGTTATTATTTGCCCTACTGGGATATCGCACCACGGTCCACACATCGACCGGAGCAACTCCCTACATGCTGGTTTATGGTACAGAGGCGGTCATCCCCGCCGAGGTAGAGATTCCCTCCTTGAGGATCATACAAGAAGCAGAGTTGGACAACGCAGAATGGATGAAAGGTCGCTACGAGCAGTTAGCCCTTATAGATAGGAAAAGGATGAATGTAGTTTTCCACGGTCAGTTATATCAACACAGAATGTCCAGAGCCTTCAACAAAAGAGTTAAGCCAAGGAAGTTTATACCAGGGCAGTTGGTGCTGAAGAAAATATTCCCACACCAAGATGAAGCCAAAGGAAAATTGTCTCCCAACTGGCAAGGTCCGTACATGGTTCACCAGGTTCTAACCGGAGGAGCCCTTATTCTTGCAGAAATGGACGGAGAAGTTTGGCCAAAGCCAATCAATTCAGATGCAGTGAAACGATACTATGTGTAACCACCTATGATTTCTTTATGATATAATTTGAACTACGCCTGAACTGATTCCCGTTTAAGAGGGGATAAGTAGGCAGCCCTATGGGTTTAGTCACAATTTAATAAAATTTCATTTCCCCCCTATTATTGGAACTGGGGCAGAATTTTGAGGAGGACCCTCAAAATTCCGAAGTTAGTCTTCAGCCACTCGTCACTAGGGATGTCACCTCAGTAAACTAGGACAGAATTTTGAGAACGACTCTTAAAATTTCGAATTTGATTCTTCAATCATTCAGTGCAGCCGTCAGAAGTGCCATCCCAGCAAACTGGGGCAGAATTTTGAGAAGGACCCTTAAAATTCCGGAGTAAGAAAGGTTGCAATGTCTCAAACCGCGTCACAGTCGTTGGTTCAGCTAAAAGAAAACTATTTTTATATTTATGATACATTTACTAAACCATGCATAATTATTGTCCGAACTGTCGTTATTTAGGAACGCTACCCTGATGATACGCAACGCCAGGATTAAAGGGAAAACGAATAACCTTTCCTCCTTTTACAAAACTCACGATTTTCTTTGGATGCAGGCACCCAAGTCACAAAATCACTGAAGGTATTACGCAATCGCATTGAACCGTCACACCTATTCGCATTCGCTATCCGCACGCAATATCCTCAATAGCCGCAATATCACAATCAACTACCAGCTATCAGCTAAGAATTTTATTACTATTCGATTTTATCTCACGTCATAAGTCTACCTTTATGCCTTTTGAGACTAAGCACTGCCTCCATCTGCATTTCCTGCATTGCATAAGGCAACCTTTCTACCTTTCTAGACTAAGCATTGTCTCCGTCTGCATTTCCTGCATTGCATAAGGCTACCTTTCTGCCTTTCGAGACTAAGCACTGTCTCCATCTGCATTTCCTGCATTGCATAAGCTACCTTTCTGCCTTTAGAGACTAAGCACTGTCTTCATCTGCATTTCCTGCATTTCATAAGGCTACCTTTCTGCCTTTTGAGACTAAGCGTTGTCTCCATCTACACTATCTGCATTGCATAAGGCTACCCTCCTACCTTCCGAGACTAAGCGTTATCTCCAGCTGCATTATCTGCATAAGGCTACCTTTCTGCCTTCCTAATTTAAGCTCTACCTCCACTTGCATGGCTGAAATATTGCCAGCGTATCTTTCTTGCATGGCTGAAATACTGCCACTTTGTCTTTCTTGCATGGCTAGAATATCGCCAAACTTTATTTAAATTCTACATTGGCTGAAATATTGCCAAACTTTATTTAAATTCTACATCGGCTGAAATACTGCCAAACTTTATTTAAATTCTACATCGGCTGAAATATCACCAAACTTTGTTTAAATTCTCCATCAGCTGAAATATTGCCAAACTTTATTTAAATTCTCCATCGGCTGAAATATCGCCAAACATTATTTAAATTCTCTATCGGCTGAAACATCGCCATTTTACTTTTTACATCGGTTGAAACGTCGCCTGTTTATTTAAATTTCTGTCAGTTGAAATATCGCCATTTACGCTATGCATCGGCTAAAATACCACCAAATCTTGCATTTCATGGGCTGAAATATCACCAAACTTTCCGGAGGCGTCATTGTTCGGTGGTATCATCCTCACAGCCCGAGAACACCATGCCATGGCCTGAGGACCCCACTTTATATCCTGTACATCACTATTCAAAGGCATCATGGTTCGGAGGTACCATTGTCATAGCCCGAGAACATCATTTCATAGGCCGCGAATCCTTTAATTCTATGCTTTTTGGCCCAGGATGTCATGGTCCGAGGACGTTATCCTAACCGTCCAAAGATAGCGTTCATGGTCCAACGGGAACTTGCATCACGTTTAAGTCTATGCACAATATACGCATGTATTGCTCACTTGCAGGTACACCGCCTAGCAATGGCCGTCTCAGCAGGAGTGATCCCGCTCCAGTCCCCGCCGCCGATCAAGTTTCAGATACCTCTTGCCCCGTAAACATCGCGCACATCTCTTTCGAATCGCCATCGGCATGTTCCGTCAATGGTTCCTGAACTACAAACGGCCTGATTCCTGTAAAACCAGGGATATATAGGCAGCTCAGAAACCAGACCTCGGTCAAAATCTTTTCAAATCGCCGCTTCCGATCAAAATTGGCCATCATATCTTTACCTGATAACTCTTTCATCCTTCCCGTGTAAAGAAGGGGCAGCTATTGATACCCAATTTTTCCCGAATTAATTTTTTTTACCCAAATATTTCCAAAATAGCATATTGGTGCATATATAAGCATACCCAAGAGTTTTGGCATTTTCAATGATTTTTAAAACTAATTTATTGCCTATTTTAATACAACAAAATCCAGTAATTATTCCTAAAATTAGCATTTTTGAGAATGATTCATTTTATTTTTACATTTTACACCAAAATATAATTAAGGTAATTTTTGCATATTTTTACAAATTCATTTGGTATTTTTAAAGCTAAATTGTATATAATTGCAATTATAGCATATCTTGTAATTTATGTCATTTTCCGTTTATAAAATTAATCCCATCATTTTTTAATTAATATTTATATAATACTTATTTACCCAGTACTCTTAATTTGTATTTAAAATCTACATTACTATTTTTATAAAATTTTAAAAGGGAAATTGGCTATTTACGACCTAGCCCCAATTACATTTCAATTATAGCCAAATTGGCACCCCTATTCAACCCAATTCAGCCCCAAAATTGAGCCCAAATCACCCCAGCCCAATTTCGTCCTAACCCGACCCAGTACCAATTTAAACCCGTCCGTTTTTTTCTAATCTGAGCCGTTGATCATTTTGATCAATGGCCTAGACCTCCCCTTTCCTTTTTTAACTCTACCCAACCCCCTATACCTAATCATTCTTCACCAAACGCCGCCCTTGAAACCTCTCGTCTCTGAAACTCTCTCTAATCTCTCATGAACCCTAGTCGCCGCCTCTCAAATTCTGCCCTAATTCATGGCCTTTCAGGGCCATCGAGGATGTGTAATGGCCTCCTATGGCTCCTGATTTTCCATGGTTTCCCGGCCAAATCTCGAAGGAAGTTGGTCCAATCATTTCCTGACTTCCATTCATGACCTTTCTCCTGTCACCCCCGACCTTTCTCCGGCCAGCCATGGCCGTTCGAGTCAGATCTTTTCCGCTCCTGGTTAGATCGTTAATTTCCAAGGCCTTCTCACCTTTCTGGGTTCTTCGAAACCCTAATCATTGGGATTTTTTGTTTCAGATCTCCTTTAGATCTATGTTTGCCATGAATGTTTGAGTATGTTCTCGAAAGTTCTTTGACTTTTCTTGCAAAAACAACCCTTCATTAGGGTTTTTCCTTTAAGTTTTTCAAAAGATCTCTGATTCTTAGCATGTTTATGTTTTGGTATGATTTGTTCATGTTTATTTTTTCTATCTGTTTCAGCATGTTGGAAAGCCCTAATTTTGTGATTTTTGTTTGAATTCGTTTGTTTGTTTCATTCGATTCATGCGCTTATCATCTCTAGTTATATTTGATGTCAAAATTCCTTATTTTAGGGATTTACTTGAGTTCCTGAGCTTATCTATTTGGTTTACTGATTAATAGTTAAAACCCTAATTTTTAGGGGTTTTCGCTTGAGCTTTGAAATTGCTTGTTGTTTCACCTATTTGTCGTCTCTGAACTCAAAAGTCCTGTGAGGTTGTTTGTGCAGCTTGTATGTTTGAAATTATTTAACCTGTCTCTTTGTTTCAACATTTCTTTTCTCTATATGTTCTACGCGTAAGATCCTCACTCGACTCTCTGCATGTTTTCAACTTCTTCTCTCTCTATTACACACTGAAGCCTAACAGGCATGTTTTTGATGTCTGCTCTATGCCATTACTGTATGATGTTTCTTTTGCAATAGCTTAGCCTCACATGTCTGCTATTTGTGCATGCATTATATACTGAGTTCCTCTTGTGATTTATTTAACTCGAAATTGATTTCAAAAATTTTTCCTTCCCTGAGATCCTGATTTTACTAGCCTGTCAAAGTTTAATTGATTCTTTTTCTTTGATTGGCCTCACTGAATCTTTCCAAAAATAACTTCAAATCCTGTACTTAGACTTAATTACATATTGTATGATTTTACTATTTCTTTTATGGAAATATCCATTCTGCTTACAAGACCGATTCTCCTTTCCTTATTTGGATCCTGTTAGTATCCGTTTGAATAAGAATCCCTTGATTAATGGGGTGTCTTATACTAATTGATTCTGATTTGTGACCATGCCCATATCTGTGTTAGATTTGTACTTATTACCTTATTTCTCTACACGTTTTCAAAGCTATAAATACTCTCCTCCCTTTTCTTTGAACACACAAGACCACTGAAAACAATATGAGTTCAAATACTCTCTTACACTTAAAAATTCTCTCCCTCTTTCTGCTACTTGTGCTGTTGTGGAATTTTGTTTGCTCTATTTTCTTCTAGACTTTTGCTTCTCTACTGGTATGTCCTAGTTAATTTACATGTCTCAACAACAACATGTTTTCATTCCTGTCTACTTTTGTTCATGTTTTCTTTAGTTAACATGTGTTATTAGAATGATGTAACTTGTTTCCCTTTCCCTTGTAATTCAATGTTTAATTAACATGTGCATCCTGTCAGTTGTTTGTTATTTATTTGATACTTTATGAATCGCAAACCCTCATATCCCCTTTTATGCATTAAGTTATGGTTCAAAAACATGGCAATGTCTGAAATCATTGTCCATGGATATGAACTGGACCCTTTGGGGCCCTAATCCTGTCAATTTCACATCCCCATTCCCTTATTGTGTGTATGCTGGGTAACAACCTTGGCCTGCCACTATTTTTGATTATTGTTCAGGCCATGGCTTGGCCTCCAGTAGGTATTTACTCCCTAAATGCTTGATCAACAGGTTTGGTTAGGGATGTGCCAATCTATCTTCTGGCTGGGCATGACCACCAGCCTGCCTGGGTAGCCCCCTACCCCTTTCTATTGCACTTACACTCTATTCTTAGAACTTAAGTTCTGCCCCCTCTTATGTGAGCCTTGCCTTGGGAACCTTGAGCTCCCTCTGAACTTGGACACATAAGGGCTGGCCCTTCCACACTGCACAACTCAATTTCTATTAATATCTTGGGTGTATGCCTTGCCTGGGGTTCCTAAAATCCCTTGGATATCTAAAACACCTTAGATAAGAGAAGGCTTGGAAATTTGGATCTCAGAAGTGGCTCAATCTCATATTATTAGGCATTAAGGCTGAATTAGGCTGCTCGGATATAGGTGATGATTTCTGATGTACTTTTATTATTCCAGTTCTTTCTTTTGGGTTGTAATAATTTGTACAAACTCTGGGGAACTTAGTTAAAAAGGGGATGGGATTTATTTTATGCACCAAGGGTAGAAATCATGCCTATAGGTTAATTTTTCTGCAAACACACCTAGAAATCGTGCCTATAGGTTTAAACTTTTATTTCTGCATGTCCACCTAGAAAATCATGCTTATAGGGTAATCTTTTATATCTACATATGCACCTAGAAATCATGCTATATGGTTAACCTTTAATTTTTGCAAACGCGCATAGATACCCTGCCTATAGGTTAACTTCTAATTGTTCCTCAAATTCATATAAAAATACAGTCTAGAAACTGCTGCATTCTGCATCTATAAACATCATTAGGCAAACCATTTGTAGGCTTTATAATAAAAGCTACATATAGATGCTATGTTCACAGGACTTTTGTTAATGTCTAAAAAGGGTTATCCAAATCAGAAAGCGATAGAAACCATGCCTATAGGAAATGTCGAATCTGAATAGAAGTAACATTAATTGCTGAACTCGTAATGATCTATTAAAAATTGGTAACCTTTCTTTTCAGTTTGCATTTTTTTTCTAAAATCAGTATATATCATGCCTAGTTTCTAACCAACACTTAGACAAAGAGGATTAACAACCAGATCAGTTTTAAACAACTGCATTCGAGTAAGGCTAATGTAGACTTTTTGCCTAAAAATATGCATTGAACCAGTCCGCTCGTCGCTTTATTTAAATAAGACCAAAGTCAGTACATGTAAGACATGCTAAACTCTGTGATTTTTGATGATTTATGGAGGCATTACCTGAGCCTTGAATGCTTGTTTGCTTCCCATTCTATTTGCAATTACTTATTTTGGTTGACGCCTTAGCGTTTTATCCTTTGAAACTTCTAAAAGCCCCAAACCCCTTTCCTTTTAGGATTAGTAGTCCATTTGCCTCCAGGACTGATAGGATTGGGATGGGTAATAGCATGCAATAAGTAAATGATACCATTCCGCGATTTAATACCTTAACAGGGTGGGAATGGTAGACATGGAGATGATGATTGCACGATAACACTCTGCGTACAATTGGGTACCGGTGTTGTGCAAATGATCCATGTAATATATAAACCTAGGACCCCCCCTCCCTCTTTGCTAGTTGTTATTTTTAGATTTTTAAAAGCTGTCCAATCTTCAACTTTCGTTTCTTATACTTCCCTTTAAATTACTTGCATCAATTGTTTGACCCCTTCCCTTTACTTGCGTATCTCTTCTTTAATCACAAAGAATTGTTTCCTTTCAAATTTCAGCGCTTTAAACCCTTTTTGTGCTTCTTATTTGTAACAATTTCTCGTATTTGCAATGCTTGCCTGTTTAATTTTTTGTCTGCATTTAAAGTAACAATTGTAGCATGGACGGGAACCACACTAGTGGATCTTGAGGGGTGCCTAACACCTTCCCCTCGAGATAATTTCTAGCCCTTACCCAAACTCTGGTTTTCATCTCAAATTCTTTTAAAAACTGTCCTAATGCACTATAATCATTAGATGGCAACTCTCCAAAATCCAAAACCCAATTCCCAAACGGGAATAGAGTTGTCTTCCCAAATGTCGTAAACCCGATTCCGCTTTTGGAAAAGGGGGCGTCGATACCCCTCCCCCCAAAACTCATCTGGACCGGCCCAAACACGCCCCAATAATCGGTCTGCCCCCTTACAATCCAAACGACGTCGTTTGCCATCCATTCATCTGAGTCGTTGATCTGATTTTATCCAACGGCTAAGATTCTGCCCCATCACACGTGACCCGACTCCGACCCGTCTTCCCCGTACCCGGTCCAATCCCACTAATAACCAAACGACACCATTTCATGAAGGAGATTAATCACAACCGTTGGATTCCCATTATCCAACGGCTCTAATTAAGTCTTCAATTCTAATATACCCAAACCCCTCTGACCCCCCCCCCACTCACCTCTTTCCAAATCCCTAAACCTTGTCCCTCGAATATCCCTGGAACTCTTCGAATCTTGATTCGAAGAGAAGAACCCTAGCCGCTGCCCCAAAATTCCCAAGCCTTCACCGGGGCGACGTGACCCAATCAACCCCAAATCTATACCAAACAACCCCTACACTTCCCTCATCTTATATCCCACTTCGGTTTCTTTCAAAACACCTTACAATTCCCTAAGTTTCAGATTTAAAATAGGCCGGAAGTGTCAAGCTGTCGATTCTTCGCTTTTCTTTGTTGATTGTAGCATGTTTTGAGTCAAAAATAGCATTATTTAATGGCTTTTAGTAGAATATATTGATTAATACAAGTGTTTATTCATCTCTTATTCCGACCGGGGCTCCTGTCTACATGTTTTGTTTTGTTCGCTGAATTCAAAAAGGATAAACAGGTATTCATTTTCCTTCATCTTTTCTTTAACAACCCGGATATTTAGATTTGGTACGAATGATTTAATGAGTAGTAAGGATATATTTTGAACATATGAAGTCCCATCGGGATGATTATGGGTGAAAATAGTTGTTTCAAAATCAAGATGGAAAGTGAGGTGCATAAGATTTGGCAAAATCGACTAAGTTTGTAGAAAGTCTGTCTTCTAGCAGGTTTTAGTGACAATATGTAAGGTATCTGGTAAAACTCAAAGCATAAAAGTTGTAGTCCTTTGAAATATCTTTCCAATGATTTATTGTGAAGCCCAAATAGAGCTCTGTAAAAAAAGTTATGTCTGTCTTACAGAAAGGTGTGCAACCACCGCGGTCCTATCGCGTTTTTACCGCGGCCGCTGTGGCGAGCAGTGTCCTAGCGATATACCGCGGTCGGGCCACGGTCGCGCCAACCGGGACGCTGTGGAAGACTTGGAAAGTCATATTTTTAGCCCTATTTCGTCCCCCACAGCCCCAAAACATGAAAACTTGCCCTAGAAAGTAAAGCTCTCAAAAACCTAACTCCTCAAGGGTCCCTCCAGCATCCAATGTAAGTTTTAATGGTCATTATAAGTTAATTTCAATTTTCCAACATCGTATTAATATGGGTAAACCTTCCGTATCATTACATATTCGATTGGGACACCATTGTTGAGAGAAGAAACACTAGAACTCGAATTCAAGAAGATTGACCGTAGAAAAGGTAATATCTTCACCCTCTAATTGATTATATCATTGAATTAATGATAATATACTCTATTTCATGAGATATGAGTTGATGGGTTAGATAGATAAGTATGAACGATGATAGGTTTGGGCTGTTTATTGGTTATTATTGGTTATGAGTGTTGATTACCTTATGGGTGGTAAAGAATAATGTTGATTATAACCATTTGAGACTTTAGAGTTTATCTAGGAGCAAAAGAATGGGTTATTGGGTGTAGATACACCATTAATAAGGGTTATGAAGCTTTATTCCATCGAGTGTTTGATAAAATGCCTAAGTGACCAAAACATGACTATTGTTGCTAATTTGGAATCCCTTTGACTTGTATTGATATAGATTGAAGTTGAAAGGGTTGGAAAATGTTGTATTATGCTCAAGAGCAAGAAGTTAAGGTATGTAAGTCTAACTCTCTATGTTTTGAAATGTTAATGATTCTCCCTACATTACGTTTCTTTTACGACGTATCAATTGCCTCAGAAATATAGTTAAGCCTAGTTCCTTGAATAGTTGTAGAACTTCTATTCTCTAGCTTTGTAACTCGTTCATGACTTTCATTCAGAATGTTGTAAGCTCAGTTATTATTCAATATAGACTTGGGTTTGATGTCCCAAAGTCTCAGTATAGCTTACTCAACATGTCATAAATAGTTGAAGTTTTAGTGTTCATAACCAGTTCAAGAATACATGTCTCATTCTAGTCCTATTCAGTATTCCAGTATTATGTAACTTAGTAGGATTCAGTATTCCAGTATTATGTAACTCAGTATGATTCAGTATTCCAGTATAATGTAACTCAGTGTGATCCAGTATTCCAATATCATATAACTCAGCGGGATTCAGTATTTCACTATATGTATTGTAGTTTTATTCTCAGTTCCTGATATTAAATCCATGAATTTTGAACACCTATATTTGGGCCTGAGCCCGCATCTAATGCTTTATGCATCTTTGGGCCTCAGGCCATAGCTTATGCTTTATGCATCTTTGGGCCTGAGGCTACAGTTTATGCTTTATGCATTTTGGACCTGAGATCGCAATTATGTATACGTATACTTCAGCCCGAGGCTGCAGCTTGTGCACATATATATATTGGGCCCGAGACCGCAGTTTAATATTAAGATAAACAGGTTGTTCATCAATCAGAAGAGGGAGTATTCATATACTTACTTCCTTTCAGTTCAATTATTAGTTACCGTTCAATTATTAGCTATCATATCAGTTATCAGTTATCAGTTATCAGTTATCAGTTCAATTACCAGTTATCAGTTATCATTTTAGTTTCAGTTTGAATAGTTATCATTTTAATTATAAATTATAAATTCTCAGTTATCAGCTTAGTTTCAGTTTTAGCATTTATAATTCTTTCTTTAAGTTGCTTTACATATCAATACAATTCAAATTTACTGATATCCCTTTTTCCCGTGGGCGTGCATCTTACAATGCAGGTACTAATTTACAGGTTGATGATTCCGAGTATTAGGATTCTCATACCAGCTATTTAGTGATCTCAATTCTTTTAGGGCATTATCATTACCTTACAGTCTTCAGTATTTTCAGACACTAAATGTTATCGGTATTTCATTAGAGGCTTCATAGACTAGAGTAACAGCTAGACAGAGTTGCATGCTTTTCATATTAAGCCACTTGGGCTACAAATATATTCCATAATTGTATTAGTATTTCTGCACTTTGATTTGTATCATTTAGACTTTCGGTATATCAGCATGTGTTAGTTTATCTTTCGCATTTATTATGTTATGATATCACATGTTGATTCAGCCAGCCAATTGGTTCGCTCGGTCACATATAGTCAGGCACCAAGTGCCATGTTACATCAAGGCCCAGGTTCAGGGCGTGACAAAGCTTGGTATCAGAGCACTAGGTTCAAGAGTCCTAGGGAGTCTATGAAGTCGTGTCTAGTAGAGTTTCCTTTATATGTGTATGCCAGCCACTCATATAAATTGTTAACTACCAAGACATCCAGGATTGTCTCATTGCTTTCTACTCTAGATCATGCCATGAAGCTTAGAGCAATAGTTAACCTTCTCTTCTTATCGAATTCCAAACGTATTGGATGCCCAAGTGATGCCCATCAGAAATCTAAGGTCCTAGCGAGGATAATTTTCATTGGGCTATAATTATGGAGTACAGGTTGGTAAATATGAGACTTGAGAGGACGTTAAAGTGGGATGCAATGGATAGTAGTACCGATTAAAGCATGACCTTATCATAAAGTACAAAAGCAGTTATGATGTCTTATGGTTATCAATTTACCTCAGTTACCTGTTATACAACCTTTCACTTAGCAAGTTTCTGGTTATTCAGTTTTCCAGAATTCGGTTATATGTTTACCAAATATCTATTTATCAGTGTATAAAAATTTCTAGAGACTTGTGAGTATACAGTGATGCATATGGATACTCAAAAAAAATGTAAGTAACAGTGATTATAGCAAAATCTTCGCATGTTTTAGGGATTAAGACCCAAGACTCACTAGATGGTGCAAGAAGTGATTTATCAGATGATGGTATACTTTGAAGCATAAGTTTGTGCATGGTAGTGTATTCGTATGCATTTTACCTCGAAAAAAAATTTCTTTTTATTCTTGGAAATGGAGCCACAAGATGGATGATGATAGTTAGCATGTCAGGCCCTAACATTGGTCACTATGGTTTTGGATAGAAAAGAGCCTAACGAAAATATAGGTAAGAATAATACGATGTACGAAATGAGAACTAAGAGAAGGAAACATTGAATTTCAGGGAACGATTTTAAGTTGTTCGTATTTATTCAAATCAGAACTAGAAGTACCACGTTAGTAAGTTACTATAAAAAGCAGTTATTGGTGTAAGATAAAGGTTATGGCAATTCCCCCTTAGGTTATGTGACTAAAAGATTACCCGGGATATTTATAGTATGATATGATTTAGTGTTATATAGAAAGTTTGGGGTTAGATATTCCAATTTCATTTAAGGCAGATGAATTCCCTAAGTGTGATCCACGCATATAGTTCAAAAAAAGGGGATAGTATGCGACCATAGAACAGGGCCGGATGGTGAGGGAAGTTAGAATAACCTTATGCTTCACTTTTGTTATTCAAAACAGAGCAAGGAAACATAATGGTAGCAGGTGGTTAGTAAAAGAATAGTAAGTAAAATTTGAGTTGATACAGTGAATTAGTAATTTTAGCAGAGTTAGTAGAAGTACAATTTGATTTACTTAGCTAGGATAACTGTAGTGAGTGGATGACATTTTGAAATACTGAACGTGTGTTAGAACCCAAAGAGTTAAAGTAAACCCAAAGTACAACGATAGTGGGAAGAAAAAAAAATCAGCCAGGCAGTAAGAGAGCCAACTGCAGAAAAATAACCTTTAAGAATTATTGAAAACGGGTCTTCCCAAGATTGACAGTGAGAGCAGAGTTAAATTATTAAGATTTTATATAATAGTTGTGAATACAATAGCTTTCCATTAAGTGAATAATTTAGTTTTTCCTAGTAAGAAATATTTCTCAGAAGTAAGTTGGAAGATGAGTAGACATTGACATTGAGTGCAAAGAATTGCAGAGAATAAGGAAAGTTATTTGGATCCCAGCAAAAAAAAAAGAGAAGGATCCACAAGTATAAGACCTTTGGTCTAAGGGGTTATGTGAAAATTTTCAGTAAGTCTAGTTGGAGATCTGAAAATCGAATAGTGGCATGGGATGTGAAAAAGAAAATCAGTTCGGTAATAAGGGAAAATTGTATAATTACCACACAGATTATGTCTAGCAAGTGTAAGAAAAACAAAGGGAGTGAATGATCACCGAGTTAAGATATTGATGATAAAATGATTACAGAAAGCTATAGAATCATACCCAGTTATGTATCACGAGGGTAGTGCCATTGCACGAGACTCTAGTCTTTGGAGTACTAGATAAAGACTTAGCTCATAACAATTCTATAAATGTTTTCAGGAATGTTCTTAAGAAGATAAAGTGGGGGAAGTATAACTGATGATTGAGGTAGATAAGAGAACTCTGGTAAAAGAAGTTCACCAGCCAAGATAGGAGTCGACTTTGGACTCTAAAGATGGCGGAGTTGTTGTCTAGAATTTGACTTGTTCCCCCTTAGTAGACGTTGAAAAGGAGAAACAATTTGATGACCCCTACGTGTTGTAGTTAAAAGAGGAGATTCACAAGTATAAGATGATGGCTTTTGAATAAGGGGGAGATTATGGTACTTTGAGGTACTAGGACAAATTGTATGTCCTAGACATAGATGGACTTAATGAGGGAAGATCATGTGAGAAGCCCATAATTCCAGGTATTCTTTCCATCCAGGTTCCCAAATATGCATAATGACCAAATGGGATTTATTGATTGAACGACATGAAAAAGAATGTCGTAGACTTTATGGACAGGCAGAGCATTTTATTTAAACGGTTAATGATATGTCCTTGATGTTAAAAGTATTTAGGATAGTCACATACGTCTCATTGATCTTGCTAATAATTACACCTACCATTTCAGTTCCAAGATGGCACCGTGCGAGACTCTGCATGCGAGAAGGTGTAGATCGCTAATTGGTTGGTTCAAGTTGGTGATTGTGTAAGTTTTGCCTATGAAAGGCATTATGAGATTTGGGAAGAAGGGAAAGCATAGTCCCTACTCTATTGGGCCATATAGAACCTTGCGAAGGATCGGTCAATTAGCTTATGAGTTGGAGTTTCCACCAGAATTAGTAGTGGTACAACTAGTATTTTACGTGTCATGTTATAACATTCAAGTTTTTAGCACTCAGATACTCATGTCAGTTCAGTACTCAGATATTCATGTCAGTTCAATACTCAGCTACTCATGTTAGTCCAATACTTAGATATTCATGCCAACTTAGTACTCAAATATTGATGTTAGTTCAATACTCAATTATTCCTGGCAATTCAATATTCTGATATCCATGTTAGTTAAGTATTCACGTATCCATGGTAGATCAATATTCAGTAAATGCAGTTCAGTTCAATATCTCAACAGCTAAGTAATCACGTATTCATTATGTTTATTATGCAAGTGTTAATAAAAGTTCATATTTCCACCAGACCCGTTTAAGGTCCGGAGTTAGCAGAAGTTACAATTAGTACAATCATTCGAGGACGAATGATCCCAAGGGGGAGATAATGTAACACCCCGGACATTCGGATTAGGTATTAATGAGTTAAAGGAGTAGTAAGGATATATTTTGAACATGTGAAGTCCCATCGAAATGATTATGGGTGAAAATAGTTGTTTCAAAATCAAGATGGAAAGTGAGGTGCATAAGATTTGGCAAAATCAACTAAGTTTGTAGAAAGTTTGTCTTCTTACAGGTTTTAGTGAAAATGCGTAAGTAATATGGAAAACGGCAAAGCGTAAAAGTTGCAGGCCTTTGAAATAGCTTTCCAACGATCTATTGTGAAGTCCAAACGAAGCTCGTTGCAAAACGTTATGCCCGTTTTATAGAAGGGTGTGCAAACACCACGGCCACGGTGGGAAGGCAGTGTCCCAGCGATCTACAGCGGTCGGGGCCACGGTCGCGCCAACCTGGATGCGGTGGACAACTTGGAGAACCATAGTTTTAGCCCTATTTCGTCACCCACAGCCCCAAAACATGAAAACTTGCTCTAGAAAGTAAAGCTCTCAAAACCCTAACTCCTCAAGGGTCCCTCCACCAGCCAAGGTAAGTTTTAATGGTGATTCTAAGTAATTTAAATTTTCCAATATCGTATTAACATGGGTAAAACCTCCATATAATTACATATTCGATTGGGACACCATTGTTGAGAGAAGAAACACTAGAACTTGAATTCAAGAAGATTGAAAGTTGAAAAGGTAATATCTTCAACCTCTAATTGATTCTATCATTGAATTAATGACTATAGACTCTATTTTATGAGATATGAGTTGATGGGTTTGATATTAAATATGAACGGTTATAGGTTTGGGTTGTTTATTGGTTATTATTGGTATGAGTATTAATTACCTTATGGGTGATAAAGAATAATGTTGATTATAACTATTTGAGACTTTAGAATTTATCTAGGAGCAAAAGAATGGGTTATTGTGTGTAGAGACACCATTAATAAGGGCTATGAAGCTTTATGCCACCAAGTGTTTGATAAAATGCCTAAGTGTGACGACCCGGCCCATCGCCACGTGAGTTAGCACCCTGTTTTCCCCATTTTCTACCTCCTTTTGTTTCATTATAAGAGTCTTGGGTGAATGAGTCGAATTGGATTGGTTTTGGAAGGAAATGAGACACTTAGTCTCTTTAAGGAATGGTTGTTTTGGAAAAGTCAATTGGATGTTGACTTATGAGTTAGAGGGCTCAGATGTGATTTTCGGTGATTCTGTTAGCTTCGGGGATGATTTATGACTTAAGAGCGTGATCGGAATTAGTTTTGGAGATCCGGTGTAGAATTAGGCTTGAATTGGCAAAGTTAGTATTTTGGCGAATTCCGGTTGATAGGTGAGATTTTGATACGAGGGTCGGAATGGGATTCTAAGAGTTTTTGTCGCTTCTTTAGGTGATTTGGGATGTGTGTGTAAAATTTCAGGTCATTCGGAGGTGTTTTGGTCGGGTTTTTGATCAAATGCGTATTTCGAAAGTTTTAGAAGAACTTAGGGAATCTGATAGAATTTGATGGTTTTGTTGTTGTTTGTTGTGCTTTGATGATTGGAGTAAGTTTTAATGATTTTTTAGGATAGGTTGGCACTTTTGGTTGAGGTCCCGGGGGCCTCAGGGTGATTTCGGATGGCCATCGGGATGAATTTTGGACTTGTGAGATTGCTGGTGTTCGCTGATATCTGGTATTTTTGCATCTGCGGAAAAGGGACCGTAGATGCGGTTACGCAGATGTGAAGTCTGGGTCGCAGGTGCGAAATTAGACAGCAAAAGCGGTCCTGGGTGTAATAGTGATTTTTGCAGAAGCGGAGAAGGTACCGCAGAAGCGGTGATCGCACTTGCGGAAACCAAGAAATTTATGGAAATTCATCAAAAAGGGAGAAAAGCTAGGGCTTGGTTTTTGATATTTTAAAATGGGTTTTGATTGGGCATTTGGGCTCGGATTGGGATTTCTTGGTATGTATAGACTCGTGCAGAGATAAGGAATCCGATAATGTTAAATTTTCTGATTTTGGAGAAGTGGGCTCGGGGTTCGGGTTTTGCGAATTTTGTGATTTTTGATGTTTTTTGATTCTTTTCGATTGGGTTATGTTCCCTTAGCCTATTTTGATGTATTCATTGTGGTTTTGATCAGATTCGGCGTGCGTGGAGGCCGATTTGCGAGGCAAGGGCATAGCGAGCTAGGATTTTGGCTGACTTGATGTGAGTAATTATAATAAATAATATCCTGAGGGTTTGAAACCCCGAATTTCCACAACGTAGTGCTATGTCGAGGTAAAACACGCGCCTTATGATGAGCGCGGGGTTATTTACTGCTGGGGATTGTGATTTGGTCCGTCCCGATTGATATTTTATTGCGTATTTAACTGAGATATGTTTGTTATCAACATAATTTGGGCTTCTTTCCATATTTTGGGCTTCATGCCGACTACTTGAGTCCTTCGTGGATTTTTATTACTCTTTCCTCACTATTTGACATATTACTCGAAATCAGTCCTGTTGATTATACTGTTTTACAAACTCAGCCATTTAATTTGAATTTGAGACTTAATTGATATTTAAACTGTTGTTTGGGCTGACCACTTCTATTCTATTGATGCCCGAGGGGCTTATGATGTTTCTGGACTAAGTGAGGCTTTCAGGCCTCGGAGTGATATATGAGGAGGCTTTCAGGCCTCGAGTGATATCTGAGGAAGCTTTCAGGCCTCGAGTATTATCTGAGGAGGCTTTCAGTCCTCGAGTGTTATGTGACGAGTCTTTCAGGCCTCGAGTGTTATATGAGGAGGCTTTCAGGCCTCGAGTGTGATGTGAGAAGGCTTTCAGGCCTTATGTTGATATAGCACTTGGGCCGTAAGGGGCCCCTCCAGAGTCTGCACATCCACAGTGAGCGCGGGTACCCATGTGATATGATACTGAGCCCGAGGGACTGATACTGTTCTGAGTGATTAATACTGAGCCCGAGGGGCTGATACTGTTCTAAGTGACTAATACTGAGCCCGAGGGGCTGATACTATTCTGAGCGATTGATACTGGGCCCGAGGGGCAGATTTCTACTCACTATTCACTTGTTGTTTTACCTGATTTACCTGTTTTTAAAAGGAGATTTCATTTGACTCTTTACTATTTTACTGTTTTAAGAGATTTACTGCCTGATATAGAATTACTTTGTGCAGTTATGTATTAGTTATTATTATTACTCACTGGATCAGAGCACTCACATTACTCCCTCCACCATGTGTGCAGATACAGGCATAGAGGAGTCTGCATCTGAGCGCTAATTCTTTCCAGAACAGGCAGCGAGTCGGATTGACGAGGTAGCTGTTGACGTCCGCAGCCCCTTGTCTCCCCTATTTTATATCTTTTTAGTTCCTTCAGACTATTGTATCATATTATATATTCCGTAGACTCGTTACAAACTCTGTAGTAGCTCATGACTTGTGACACCCCAGTTTGGGCTGTGTCGAGATGGTTTCCCTCGTTATTATTACTATTTGTGCACTCTTTGCTATATTATGCATGTGTTAGAATTATTAATGTTAATTAATTGCTTTAAAGGAGGTATTTGTGTTGTTCTGGCTGGCCTTGTCTTCACGAGAGGCGCCGTCATGACCGGGTTTGGGAATTTTTTCGTGACAAGTTGGTATCAGAGCTTAGGTTACTAGGTCTCGCAAGTTATGAGTTGGCTTAGTACAGTCTCTCAGATTGGTACGGAGATGTCTGTACTTATCCTCGATAGGCTGCAGAACCTTTATGAAAACTTCACATTCTTGAAATTCTTGTCGTGCGAACTTGTTGATCCTGTACTAAACTTCTCTTTGTTCTATTCTCTCACAGATGGTGAGGACACGAGCTACCGGGAATGACGGACGACCACCAATACCACCCACTGAGGCCACCAGAGGTCGTGGACACGGTCGTGGTTGTGGCAGAGGTAGAGCAGCAGGGGCAGCATCGGTGGATCGTCCAATTGCCCCAACTCAGGACTAGGCTCCAGCAGCACCAAGTTAAGGCACCAGCTGTGCCCATTGTGATTGCGGGTCTTCAGGAGACATTGGCTCAGATTTTGACAGTTTGCACTAGCTTGGCTCAGGCAGTTTCAGCCACCACAGCAACAACTAGTTTGCAGGCTGGGGAGGCAATTAGACCTACGCTGCCCGCACCCCTGAGCAGGTAGTGCAGGGATTACAGACTCCAGAGGCACCTCCAGCTCAGCCAGTTGCACCAGTATATGAGTTCAGGGTTCCAGCTATGCCCGAGGATGAGCAGCATCATCTCGAGAGGTTTGGAAGACTCCAGCCTCCGACATTCAATGGTGCTGAGGGCAAGGATGCCCAGGGTTTTCTGGGCAGGTGTCAGTGTATGCTCCGTACAGCGGGGATCCTTGAGTCCAGTGGTGTGGCTTTTACCACTTTTCAATTTACTGGGGCTGCCTTCACTTGGTGGGAGGCGTATGAGAGGCGTAAGCTGGCTGGTGCAACACCTTTGACTTGGCAGGAGTTCTCCACTCTCTTCTTGGAGAAATATGTACTGCAATCCCGCAGAGAGGAGTTGTGCAGATAGTTTGAGTGGCTACGGCAAGATATTATGACTGTGTCTCAGTATGAGATGAGGTTTTCATAGTTGGCTCGTCATGCCGTCTGGATGGTTCCGTCAGATCGGGAGCGGATTAGGAGATTTGTGGATGGCCTTAACTACCATCTCCGTGTTCTTATGACTAGAGAGAGAGTATTGGGTGCTTCATTCGAGAAGGTAGTTGATATAGCTCGATAGATTGAGGTGGTTTTCCATCAGGATCGAGAGGAGAGGGAGGCCATGAGGCCTCGAGGTTCCAACATTTACAGCGGCGCTCCTTCGAGGGGCTAGTTCCAGTAGGGTAGGGGTTGTTCTTTCAGGCCCGCTCAGTCGGCCCGTCCCGAGTATCGTGGAGCGTCTTCAGGTCATGGTTATCATGGTTCCCAGTGGAGTCAGCCTTCACTCAGCTCTCTTCTAGCACAGAGTTCGTCTCGTGCTCCGTCTGTTCAGGGTTCTTCTAGGCCGAGTGCGTCAGCCAGTCACTCCGCGCGTGAGGGGTTCCCTTCAGTCCCATTCTCCAGCACCCGAGAGTTGTTATGAGTGCAGAGATTTTGGGCATATGTGGAGGCAGTGTCCTCGTCGTGCTGCTGGCTCATCTCAGCAGAGGGGTCAGCCCTTGTCTTCTGGTCCAGTTTCTTCATCACCCGCCCAACCAGCTAGGGGTGAGGGTCAGGTAGCCAGGGGTCACCCTAGAGGTGCAGGTTGATCAGGCAGTGGTCAAGCTTGTTTTTAAGCTCTTCAGGGTAGGACATATGCCATTGCTTCAGATGCCGTCATTACAGGTATTATTTCAATCTGCCATAGGGATGCCTCAGTCTTATTTGATCCCGATTCCACCTATTCTTATGTGTCCTCATATTTTGCTCATCATTTGGGTACGACCTGAGGGTGTCTTGCTTTACCTGTTCATGTATCTACCCCGCTGGGCGATACTATTATTGAAGACCTTGTGTATTGGTCATGTTTGGTGACTATTGGGGGTCTGGAGACCCGAGTTGATCTATTGCTATTGAGCATGGTGGATTTTGATGTTATTTTGTGCATGGACTGGCTATCTCCATGTCATGCTATTCTGAACTGTCATGCTAAGACAGTCACTTTGGCTATACCGGGTGTACCGAGGATCGGGTGGCGTGGTGTGACTGACTATGTTCCTAGCAGGGTTATTTCATTCTTAAAGGCCCAGCGTATGGTTGGGAAGGGTTGACTTTCATATTTGGCGTTTCTGAGGGATGTTGGAGCCGAGACTCCTAGCATTGATTCTGTCCTAGTTATGAGGGAGTTTCCCGATGTATTTTCTGCAGACCTACCGGGCATGCCACCGGATAGGGATATTGATTTTGGTATTGACCTGGTGTCGGGCACTCAGCCCATTTCCATTCCGCCATATCGTATGGCACCAATGGAGTTGAAAACATTGAAGGATCAGCTTCAGTAACCCCTAGATAAAGGGTTTATTCAGCCTAATATGTCACCATGGGGTGCACCAGTTTTGTTTGAGAAGAAGAAGGATGGAACCATGAGAATGTGCATTGACTACAGGCAATTGAACAAAGTAACAGTGAAGAACAAGTATCCCCTGCCTCGCATTGATGATTTATTTGACCAGCTTCAGGGAGCGATGGTGTTCAACAAGATTGATCTCCGATCAGGCTATCACCAGTTGAAAATCAGGAATTCAGATATTATGAAGACTACTTTTAGGACTAGATATGGGCACTATGAGTTTCTTGTCATGTCTTTCGAGCTGACCAATGCCCTAGCAGCATTCATGCATATGATAAACAGTGTATTTCGGCTGTATCTGGATTCATTCGTTATTGTTTTTATTGATGATATTCTGGTGTACTCACGTAGCTAGGAGGAGCATGCACAACATCTGTGAGTTGTATTGTAGAGATTGAGGGAGGATAAGGTTTATGCAAAGTTCTCCAAGTGCGAGTTTTGGCTCAGCTCAGTAGCTTTCTTGGGGCACGTGGTGTCCAGCGAGGGTATTCAGGTCAACCCGAAGAAGATAGAGGTGGTTCAGAGTTGGCCTAGACCGACCTTAGCCACAGAGATTCGTAGTTTCCTTGGGTTGGCAGGTTATTATTGATGGTTTGTTTAGGTATTTTCCTCTATTGCATCGCCCTTGACCAAGTTGACTCAGAAGGGTGCTCCATTTATATGGTCGGACGAGTGTGAGGAGAGCTTTCAGAAGCTCAAGACAGCCTTGACCACGGCTTCAGTATTGGTTTTGCCCTCAGCTTCAGGTTCTTATACTGTGTATTGTGATGCTTCGAGAGTTAGGAAAGAATGTTTATTGGTGCAGGAGGGTAGAGTTATTACTTATGCTTCTCGTCAACTGAAGCCCTACGAGAAGAACTACCATGTACATGATTTGGAGTTGGCTACTATAGTTCATGCTTTGAAGATTTGGAGGCACTACTTGTATGGTGTATCTTGTGAGGTATTCACCAATCATCGCAGTCTTCAGCATTTGTTCAAGCAAGAGGACCTTAATTTGAGGCTGCAGAGGTGGCTAGAGTTATTTAAGGACTATGATATTACCATTATGTATCAAATGGGGAAGGCCAATGTAGTGGCCGATGCTTTGAGCCGAAAGGCAGTTAGTATGGAGAGCTTGGCGTACATTCCAGTTGGGGAGAGGCCCTTTGCAGTTGATTTTCATACTTTGGCTAATCGGTTGGTGAGACTAGATATTTTGGAGCCAAGTCGGGTGTTGGCTTGAGTGGTTTCTCGGTCTTCCTTGTATGATCGCATTAGAGAGCGCCAGTATGATGACCCGCATTTGCTTGTCCTTAAGGACAAGGTCCAGCATGATGATGCTACAGACGGGACCATTGGTGAGGATGGTGTGTTGCGGATGTAGGGCCAGATTTGTGTGCCCAATGTGGATGGTCTTCGGGAGTTGATATTAGAGGAAGCCCAGAGCTCGCGGTATTCCATTCATCCGGGTGCCGCAAAGATGTATCAGGACTTAAGGCAGTACTATTGTTGGAGGAGAATAAAGAAAGACATTGTAGGATTTATGGCTCAGTGTCTCAACTGTCAGCAGGTAAAATATGAGCATCAGAGACCGGGTGGTTTGCTTCAGTGGATGATTATTCCCGAGTGGAAGTGGGAGAGAGTCACTATGGATTTTGTGAGTAGTCTTCCTCGGACTTTGAAGAAGTTCGATTCGATTTGGGTGATTATGGATTGGCTAACCAAGTCTGTGCACTTCATCATGGTATGTACTACCTATTCTTTGCAGCGGCTGGCAGGGATCTTTATCCGGGAGATTGTTCGATTGCATGGTGTTCCAGTGTCTATTATCTTAGATAGAGGTACTCGGTTTACTTCTCAGTTCTGGAGGACATTTCAGCAAGAGTTGGGTATGCAAGTAGAGTTGAGCACAACATTTCATCCTCAGACGGACGTGTAGTCCAAGCATACTATTCAGATATTGGAGGACATCTTACGTGCCTGCGTTATTGATTTTGGGGGTTCTTGGGATGAGTTTTTGCCACTTGCAGAGTTTGCCTGCAACAACAGTTATCAATCGAGCATTCAGATAGCTCCGTATGAGGCGTTGTATGGGAAGCGGTATAGATCTCCAGTGGGTTGGTTCGAGCCCGGCGAGGCTAGGCTATTTGGGACAGAGTTGGTTTAGGATGCCTTAGAGAAGGTAAAGCTAATTCAGGAGAGGCTTCGTACAGCTCAGTCGCGTCAGAAGAGTTATCTAGACCGGAAGGTTCGAGATGTGTCTTATATGGTTGGTGAGAAGGTCTTGCTGAAGGTTTCGCCCATGAAGGGTGTTATGCTATTTGTAAAGAAAGGGAAACAGAGTCCCCGGTTTATTGGGCCTTTTGAGGTACTTAAGAGGATTGGGGAGGTGGCTTATGAGCTTGCCTTACCACCCAGCTTGTCGGGCGTGCATCCGGTATTTCATGTGTCTATGCTCCGAAAGTATGTTGGGGACCCGTCTCATGTATTGGATTTCAACACTATTCAGTGGGATGATGATTTGACCTATGATGTGGAGCCGGTGGCTATTTTGGGTCGTCATGTTTGAAAGTTGAGATCTAAGGATATAGCTTCGGTGAAAGTGCAGTAGAGAGGTCGGCACGTGGAGGAGGATACTTGGGAGACCGATCGGGAGATGCGGAGCAGATATCCTCACCTGTATAAGGCTTCAGGTATATTTCTTGACCCGCTAGAGGACGAGCGTTTGTTTTAGTTGGGGAGGATGTGATGACCCGGCCCGTCGTCACGTGAGTTACTGCCCCGTTTTCCCCATTTTCTACTTTCTTATGTTTCATTATAAGAGTCTTGGGTGAATGAGTCAAATTGGATTAGTTTTGGAAGGAAATGAGACACTTAGTCTCTTTAAGGAAGGGTTGTTTTTGAAATGTCAACCGGATGTTGACTTATGAGTTAGAGGGCTCTGATGTGATTTTCGGTAATTAGGTTAGCTTCGGGGGATGATTTGTGACTTAGGAGCGTGATCAGAATTGTTTTTTGAGGTCCGGTGTAGAATTAGGCTTGAATTGGCGAAGTTAGTATTTTAGCGAATTCCGATCGATAGGTGAGATTTTGATCCGATGGTCGGAATGGGATTCTGAGAGTTGTTCTAGCTTCGTTAGGTGATTTGGGATGTGTGTGTAAAATTTTAGGTCATTAGGAGGTGTTTTGGTCGGGTTTTTGATCAAATGCGTATTTCGAAAGTTTTAGAAGAACTTTGGCTTGAATCCGATATAATTTGATGGTTTTGGAGTTGTTTGTGGTGTTTTGATGATTGGAGCAAGTTTGAATGATGTTTTAGGATGGGTCAGCACTTTTGGTTGAGGTCCCTGGGGCCTCGAGGTGATTTCGGATGGCCATCGGGATGAATTTTGGACTTGTGAGATTGCTGGTGTTTGCTGATATCTGGTATTTCTGCATCTGCAGAAAAGGGGCCGCAGATGCGGTTCCGTAGATGCGAAGTCTGGATCGTAGGTGCGAGTGTTGGCTATTTGGAGAAATTCCGTAGAAGCGGATTGTTTCTGCAGGTGCAGTCCCCGCAAATACGGTTATTGACCGTAGAAGCGGTCCGTGTTTGTGAGGGGTGTTCCGCAGAAGCGAGATTAGATCACAAAAGCAGTCCTGGGTGTAATAGTTATTTCCACATAAGCGGAGAAGGTACCGTAGAAGCGGTGACCGCATATGTGGTAAGGAAATCGCAGATGCAAAATTGCCAGATCAGAGAAAGGATTTAAAAGCTCATTTTGTTCCACGAGCGAAGGTTTATTTCCACCATTTTTGAGCAACATAGAGAACTTTTGTACGGAAATTGAAGGTAACTTTGACTATGTGTGGTTGGAGGTTAGTCCTATGACCTAAATGCATGATTTAATCGAAGAATTAACCTAAAATTTTATGGAAATTCATCAAAAAGGGAGAAAAGCTAGGGCTTAGAGAAGTTTTATTGATACTGACCTTTTACCCCACAACCCGAACGTGCAGAGGGAGTTCCAAACTAGATAAGGCTGGGAATTTTTCAAGGAAAAGTGCATCGAAGCTAATGAGCACATGGTTAGAGAATTCTAGTGTAATGTAGCTCACATTTTCAAGGATACAAAGGTGACAAAAGTGAGAGACAAAAAGGTGGTATTTGATGGGAAATCCTTAAATGACTACTTGGGGTTCAAGGATGAGGATGAGTCGCTTTCTTGGTATTTTAAAGTAGGTTTTGATTGGGCATTTGGTCTCGGATTTGGGAGTTCTTGCTATGAATAGACTCGTGGCGAGATAAGGAAGCCGATGATGTTAAATTTTCTAATTTTTGAGAAGTGGGACCGGGGCTCGGGTTTTGCAAATTTTGTGATTTTTGATATTTTTTTATTCTTTTCAATTAGGTTATGTTCCCTTAGCCTATTGTGATGTATTTGTTGTGGTTTTGATCAGATTCAGTGTGCGAGGAGGTCGATTGCAAGGCAAGGGCATAGCGAGCTAGGATTTTGGCCGGCTTGAGGTAACTAATGATAGTAAATGATATCCTGAGGGTTTGAAACCCCAGATTTGTACAACGTAGTGCTATGTTGAGGTGAAACACGCGCCTTATGATGAGCACGAGGTTATTTACTACTGGGGAATGTGATTTGGTCCGTTGTAATTGATATTTTACCGCGTATTTAACTGAGATATGTTTGTTATCAACATGATTTGGGCTTCTTGCCATATTTTGGGCTTCATGCCGACTACTTGAGTCCTTCATGGATTTTTATCACTCTTTCCTCACTATTTAACATATTACTCAAACTCAGTCCTGTTAATTATACTATTTTACAAACTCAGCCACTTAAATTGAATTTGAGACTTAATTGATATTTTCACTGTTGTTTGGGCTTAGCACTTCTATTCTATTGATGCCCGAGGGGCTTATGATGTTTCTGGAGTGAGTGAGGCTTTCAGGTGTGAGGAGGCTTTCAGGCCTCGAGTGTTGTGTGAGGAGGCTTTCAGGCCTCGAGTGCTATGTGAGGAGACTTCAGGCCTCGAGTGTTATGTGAGGAGGATTTCAGGCCTCGAGTGTGATGTGAGAAGGCTTTCAGGCCTTATGTTGATATAGTGCTTGGGCCGTAAGGGTCCCCTCCGGAGTCTGCACACCCACAATGAGCGCGGGTACCCATGTGATATGATACTGAGCCCGAGGAACTGATACTGTTCTAAGTGACTGATACTGAGCCCGAGGGGATGATACTGTTCTGAGTGACTAATACTGAGCCCGAGGGGCTGATACTGTTCTGAGCGATTGATACTGGGCCCGAGGGGCAGATTTCTACTCACTATTCACTTGTTGTTTTACTGGATTTACCTGTTTTTAAAAGGTGATTTCATTTGACTCTTTAATATTTTACTGTTTTAACTGATTTGCTGCCTGATATAGAATTGCTTTGTGCAGTTATGTGTTTTCATAACTTCGGTTAATATTTATTATTATTAATCACTAGGTCGGAGCACTCACATTACTCCCTCCACCATGTGTGCAGATACATGCATAGAGGAGTCTGTACCTGAGCGCTGATTCTTTCCATACCAGGCAGCAAGTCGGATTAACGAGGTAGCTATTGACGTCTGTAGCCCCTTGTCTCCCCTATTTTATATCTTTTTAGTTCCTTCAGACTATTGTATCAGATTATATATTCCGTATACTCATTACAACCTTTGTAGTAGCTCATGAGTTGTGATACCCCGGTTTGGGCTGTGTCGGCATGGTTCCCTTGTTATTATTGCTATTTGCGCACTCTATGCTATATTACGCATGTGTTAGAATTATTAATGTTAATTAACTGCTTTAAAGGATGTCTTTACGTTGTTCTGGATGGCCTTTTCTTCACGAGAGGCACCGTCACGACCGGGTTTGGGAATTGGGTCATGACACTAAGTGACCAAAACATGACTATTGTTGCTAATTTGGAATCCCTTTGACTTGTATTGATATAGATTGAAGTTGAAAGGGTTGGCAAATGTTGTATTATGCTCAAGAGCAAGAAGTTAAGGTATGTGAGGCAAACTCTCTATGTTTTGGAATATTAATGATTCTCCCTACATTACGTTTCTTTTACGACATATCAATTGCCTCAAAAATATAGTTAAGCCTAGTTCCTTGAATAGTTGTAGAACTTCTATTCTCTAGCTTCGTAACTCGTTCATGACTTTCATTCTGAATATTGTGAGCTCAGTTCGTATTCAATATAGACTTGGGTTTGATGTCCCGAAGTCTCAGTATAGCTTACTCAACATGTGATAAATAGTTGAAGTTTCAGTGTTCATAACCAGTTCAAGAATACATGTCTTATTCTAGTCCTATTCAGTATTCCAGTATTATGTAACTCAGTAGGATTCAGTATTCCAGTATAATGTAACTCAGTGTGATCCAGTATTCCAAAATCATATAACTCAGCGGGATTCAGTATTTCACTATTATGTATTGCATTATGATTCTCATTTTCTAATTTTAAATCCCTGAATGTTGAACACCTATATTTGGGCCTGAGGCCGCAGCTAATGCTTTATTCATCTTTGGGCCTGAGGCCACACTTTATGCTTTATGCATCTTTGTTCCTGAGGCTGCAGTTTATGCTTTATACATTTTGGACCTGAGGTCGCAGTTATGTATACGTATACTTGGGCCTGAGGCCGCAGATTGTGCACATATATATATTGGGCTTGAAGCTACAGTTTAATATTCAGATAAACAGGTTGTTCATCATTCAGAAGAGGGAGTATCCATATCCTTACTTCCTTTCAGTTCAATTATTAGTTACTGTTCAATTATCAGCTATCATATCAGTTACCAGTTATCAGTTATCAGTTATCAGTTCAATTACCAGTTATCAGTTCAGTTGTCAGTTACCAGTTATAATTTCAGTTTCAGTTTGAATAGTTATCATTTCAGTTATCAATTATAAATTCTCAGTTATCAGCTTAGTTTCAGTTTCAGCTTCAGCATTTATAATTCTTTCTTTAAGTTGCTTTACATACCAGTACAATTCAAATGTACTGACATCCCTTTTGCCCGAGGGCCTGCATCTCACAATGCAGGTGATGATTTACAGGTTGATGATTCCGAGTGCTAGGATTCTCGTACCAGCTATTTGGTAATCCCAATTCTTTCAGGGCATTATCATTACCCTACAGTCTTCAGTATTTTCAGACAGTCAATGTTTTCAGTATTTCGTTAGAGACTTCATAGACTAGAGTAACAGCTAGACAGAGTTGCATGCTTTTCATATTAAGCCATGTGAGCTACAAATATATTCCAGAATTGTATTAGTATTTCCGCACTTTGATTTGTAACATTTAGACTTTCAGTATATCAGCATGTGTTAGTTCATCTTCCACATTCATTATGTTATGATATCACATGTTGATTTAGCCAGCCAATTGGTTCGCTCGGTCATATATAGTCAGGCACCGAGTGCCGTGTTACGTCCAGGCCCAGGTTCGGGGCGTGATATTTTCTTTATGTTCTTTTCCGTTTTTCATACTTTGTTTGTCATTTTATATTGTTCTATCTTCTTCTCCTCAATTTTCTTTTTTTAAGTCTGTTGAACAAATCCTTTTAATTGCATGATTATGTTCATAGCAATTTTTGTTATTAGTTTTAGGTCTGCTATAATTTATCGTTAGTCACCTTTCCTCCTTCTCATGTTAGCTCTGGGTTAGTAACTTTTGGTCCCTTTTAGTTTTGGTCAAGCCCGTTAAGTCTTGTAGATTCAGAATTTGTTCTATAAAAATGAAAGCACAAAGGAAAGGTCAGTTGGTCTTCCTTTGCAAGTCGGATTTGGGCTAGACATTTGGGTCAAAGCTGACAGATGGTTCTTAGGGTAATTAACATAACCTTAAAGGGTATTTTTAGGTAGTTGGTTTAGGGGAATACATCAAAAATTGAAATAAGAGGCTGGTAATAAGTGGTAGGGTTGTAATTACACTGATTAATTTAAATAAAACTGATTTGGGTGGAATCAATATAAAATGTGGAAAGGGGATCGGTATTAGGGAAGGCACTAAAATGAGTGCTTATTTAAAGGCTGAAAGATCATAGATAGAGACATACAGAGAAAAACATAGAAGAACACTCTGAAAATATTGCAAAAGAAGAAAGAATTCTGAAAATACTAAAAGGGAAGAGAAATTAAGAGATACAAAATTCAAAAAACAAAAACGGCTGGAAAACTATTGTTCCATTGAGTTTCTTGCTATAATTTTTTATCTTTTGAATTTCTGGGAATCTCTGATTCATACATGATTAAAGATGGTTTAAATTTGGGATTTTGAAAACTGATTATGAGCTAAGTCTGCATTTAAAGCCTTTTTAATTGGAATTTGGGGTTTAAAAACTGGATCTGACTCTGTCCGCACTAGGCTTGAAGTTTGGACTGATTTCAGCATTGTAAACACTGTTATATTACTGTAAATATTCTCTACTGCTGTTGATACCTCATTTTCTTGCTTTTGTTTGCTTTCCAGGTACATTTTAACTCCACCTAATGTAAAAACATTGTAATATGGAAATCTGAAAGATTTGAAGCATAGGGCCATTTGCTCTCTTTGTAGGAGTTTAGCTTTGTCTCTATTTCGAATCTTTAGTTGTAAGATGTGTATGCTTGCCTGCTGGTTAGTGACAGTGCCCTTTAGGGGCTAGATTTGGTTTGAAATTGACATGAGGTTCAATTCTCTATCAAATGTTCTGTAATTTGACTATTAGTGTTGTATAATTGAACTTCTGTCTTGATATTTGGTTTTTAATCTTCCTAAAAGCTCGATTAGCATGTTTGTTTATTTGAGTCAGCGATTAATGTTTGCATCTAACTCTAAGTAGCAACCTTCTTAGTTAGATTTTGGATTATTTTACTTTAAATAGTAGAGAGGTCATCATCAGCGTGTGTGCTATTTAAGATGTATGAGTTTTTGTTGCAGTCAATATATGCCTGTCATATTCTGTAAAGCTGGTTCGTATGGTTTGGTTTAAATGGCTGGTTATGCAATTGGTGTCATATGATATGTTCCAAAGTGTTGTGAATTATAATTTATCATGGGCTGGGTTACTTTGAGTTGTTTATTGGTAAATGATTTGTACAGAGGGTTTTCATGGCAATTACGAGGGGAATTATTACTTTATGATCCATGGTGGCATAGAATGTGTTATGCATTTAATTGAGCTATTATTAGCCATTATTCAATCCCAGTTTTTCTTAAGCAACATAACTGGTTTTGAATTTTTGATGAATCATGTATTGGGTTGTCTCATAAGCCCATATGCAATGGTTTCATACCTGCAATCTAGCTACCCAGTTGGGCGTCACCTGGAGCCCAGTACTTCGCATGTCAAGCCCGCGACAGTGTTTAGCTGGACGTGATTTTATTAACTGGGTTGTTCCGTAATCAGGCATGGGCATGTCTTAATAGTTCTTTATTTATTAGACCATTAGTATAAGTTGGGCACAAAATAAAATAGGAACCCCCTTACGTTCTTTAATCAACTAACTTGTCTTAAATTGAAATTGAGGCGAGCCATATTAGACGAGTCATAATTTATGGCCCTCATGGATTAATTCTTAAACTGTTTGGTTAGAATAAATCGAGGTGCCCTGTGCCAAACAAAAGTGACAATTGCATGGCCCTCGCTTAATTAATCTTGTTTTGATCCTTAGAACTCGAGGTGTGCCATTTAGCAAATTTTCCATGGCCCTCGCAAAGTTAAAAATGCGTAGTTGCTTTAAGCACGTTATTTTAATAACATTACCTTCCTAAACTCGGGTGCGCATTTCATGTGACCAAATCCAAATCTTAATAACGTTGAATAGAATGTGTTTTGGATTGCGGGTGCATTTCATGTGACGCGGTCCAAAGACATGTTTTAGACGATGTTAAATCTTCTTTAAAATAAATAAAAGCGATTTTAAAGTTAAAATGCACATAGGTTTTGACCATGTACTAAAATTAGATAATAGGCCAATAATAACAGTTTAGCGACCGTACTAGAACCACGGAACTCGGGAATGCCTAACACCTTCTCCGGGGTTAACAGAATTCCTTACCCGGATTTCTGGTTCGCGGACTGTGATACAAAGTCAATCTTTCCTCGACTTGGGATACCATAATTATCCCAAGTGGTGACTCAGAATTTTTAATAAACAAATAATCCTGTTTTGATTGTCCTTTAATTGGAAAAACTCCCTTATACCCTTCCGGGATGTAGTAAAAAAGGAGGTGTGACAGCGACCTAGGAGACCGAGCAGGATATGCGCAATCGTTACCCTCATCTTTTCACTACTTCAGGTATGTATTTATATTCGTTCGAGGATGAAGTAATGTTTAAGTGTAGGAGGATGTGACAACCCGACCGGTTGTCTTAAGAATTAACGCCCTGATCCCCTATAACTACTTTCCCCAAGTTTATTTCTGCTATTTTGAATTGCCGGGATGTTCGGTTTAGAGTTTCGGAGAGTTTTGGGTCACTTAGTCCGTAAATGAGAGCTTAAGTGTTGGAAATTTGACCATAGCCGGAACAGAGTTAAGATGGCCTCGGAATGGAAATATGATGGTTCTGTTAGCTCCGTTGGGTGATTTCGGTCTTAGGGGTGTGTTCGAATTGTGTTTGGAGATCCATAGCTAATTTAAGCTTTGAATGCCGTAAGCCAAATTTTGAAGTTTTCCGGTTCGATAGTGAGATTTTGATCCGAGGGTCAAAAAGTAATTACAGAAGTTGGAGTAGCTCTGTAGTGTTGAATGTGACGTGTGTGCAAAATTTCAGGTCATTCAGACGAGGTTTGTTAGACTTGTTGATCGAAAGCGTATTTTTAGAGTTTTCGGAATTCTTAGGCTTGAATCCGATGAAAAATAGGCATTTTGATGTTGTTTTGAGCGTTCCGAAGGTTGGAACAAGCTTGAATAAAGTTATTGAATATGGTGGTAGGTTTGGTTGAGGTCCCGAAGGCCTCGGGATGATTGCGGAGGGTTGACGGAAGGAATTTTGGATTTGGAATTTGCTGCTTCGGCTAGTTTTCTGTCATAACCGCACTTGCGGTTTTGGTTCCGCAGATGCGGAGCCACAGAAGCGGTGGAGCAAGCGTAGATGCAGATTTGGGGAGGATCAATAGGTTTCATAGATGCGGGTAATTCACCGTAGAAGCGGTACCGCACCTGCGGATGGGTAATCGTAGGTGCGGAAATTGGCCCTTAAGTGAAAGTCGCTGATGCGACGAAGTCCTCATAAAAGCGGGACTGCAGGTGCAGTCCCAGGGCCGCAAAAGCGAAAATCACTAGGCAGAACATAAATACTTGCCTTCGCGAAATTTAGTTATTTTCACCATATTTCAAACGGGAAGAAGCTTGGGAAGCAGTTTTCAAGAGGGATTTTCAGAGGAGTTCATTAGGGTAAGATCTTTGGTCCCTAAACTCGTTATTGGGATGGTTTTTATCAATTTAATCATGAAAACTTAAGGAAAAACAGTGGTAATTTGTAGGTTAGGACTTGACTAGTTAGAGGTCGTTGAGTGATGACTTGAGGGAGCAATTGAGGTCCGATTTTGATACATTTGGTGTGACTGAACTCGTGAGAGTGCGAGGATTCTGGAAATGTAAATTTTACCTGATTCCAAGACGTGGGCCTGAGGGGCGTTTTGGTCATTTTACATACTTTCGATTATTAGATTAGAATTTCTTTATAGAATATGTTACTTGAAGTGTTATTTACAGTATAAAATTTAATTGAATAGATTTGGGCCATTTGGAGTCGAACACTCGTGGCAGAAACGTGGTCTCATGTTGATTATTGAGCCGGTTCGAGGTAAGTGGCTTGTCTAACCTTGTGTGGGGGACTCTCTCCTTAGGATTGGTATTGTGATAATTGAAATGCCTTGTACGTGAGGTGATGAGTGCGTACTTGTTCTAATTGTTGAAAATCCTATTTTTATTAAAATAGACTTAATTGAGTTTTTCCTTTCTTGCTTACGCCACTTGGAATTGAAGCCTGATGTTAGCCTAGAGAAGTATGTCTAATTGACTAAATTGCTCTATTTTCTTTCACTATCTTATTTGTATTATGTGAAGCATGCTAGGTTAGAAAATATCTATTTTTGCATTGGTACGAAGTTGAGCGTAATTGAGTAATCCTTTTTGCTATTGTTGTGTGTTTTATTTTGGGACTACGGGGAGACATCCCGGGAGATCCCTTCAACTAATTTATGATTGAGCTGAGGTGCAGGATACCAAGAGATCCTTGGCACATATATTGAGAATACCAAGTGATCCTTGGGATACCAAGAGATCCCTAGCATATATTTAGGATACCAAGAGATCCTCGGGATACCAACAGATCCCTAGCATATATATTGAGGGTAATAAGAGATCCTCGGGATACCAAGAGATCCATACCATACATTGAGGATACCAAGAGATCCTCGGGATACCAAGAGATACCTAGCATATATTGAGGATACTAAGAGATCCTCGGGATACAAAGAGATCCCTAGCATATATATATTGTATTAAGAGATCCTCGGGATACCAAGAGATCCCTAACATACATTGAGTATACCAAGAGATCCTCGAAATACCAAGATATCCCTAATATAGATTGAGGATATTAAGAGATCCTCGGGATATTGAGAGATCCTCGTTTATTATCCTTGTGTTCATTTTAGCCTCTATTTTGGTTATTGTGTTTTCTTACTTTCTCGTATTAAATTCTTATTGTTAGATTTCAATTGTATTGCTTATCTTATTCTATTATAACTTATATTTTTATCTTATCTCAGTAGGTCCCTGACCTTCCTCGTCACTACCCAATCAAGGTTAGGCTTGGCACTTATTAGGTACCGCTGTGGTATACTCATGCCCTTTTTGCACATGTTTTTCATTTGCAGACCCAGGTACCTTGACTCAGATTTACCACCCTTGAGGCCAGGCGATCCTTTGGAGACATCGAGGTATATATGTCGCGCCCGCTGACTGAGGAGTCCCTATCCATATCTCTTATAGTGATAGCCCTTCAATCTTTACTGTTGATGTAGACATTCCGGAGATAGAGCATTTTTACTGTATTCGTAGCTTGTGATTCGTGGGTTTCTGGGTTTTGGGAGTATGTATTAATTTTTGAGAGTTAATGTTGTGTATGTCGAGCGGCACTTTTAAATGTTGTTTTATTACTCTATCTATGTTTTAACTTATTTTCTTCCGCAATTTGGTTTATTTTCTGCAATTTAGGCTTACCTAGTCGTAGAAGACTAGGTGTTGTCACGATGGTTCACTGAGGGCGAACCGGGGTCATGACAGAAATACCTCAGTTCTCCTAGGTCTTTGAGTTTGAATTGCTGATGCAAAGCTTCCTTAGCTTCATCAATTAAATCCTTAGTGCTTCCAGTCAATAGCAAGTCATCAACATAGATGAGGATGATGACAATATCCTTTCCTGAACTCTTGGTGAACATAGAGTAGTCATGAGTTCTTTGCACAAAACCTACTCCTGCCAATGCTTCTGTGAGTTTCAAATTCCATTGCCTAGATGCTTACTTGAGACCATATAGGGACTTATTCAGCTTGCACACCTTCTACTCCCCCTGTCTTTGAAAACACCGTGGTAAGTCCATATAGACTTCTTCAAACAAATATCCTCGAAGAAAAGCATTAAATACATCCATTTGGTATAAGGACCAATCTTTTGCAGCTGCAAGTGCTATAACAAACCTAATAGTTACCATCTTTGCAACTGGTGAAAAAGTCTCATGATAGTCCAATCCCTCTTGTTGATTGTATCCTTTTACCACTAGTCGTGCCTTGGATCTTTCAATTTCTCCATTTTCTTGGTACTTTATTGTGTACACCCAGTTGGATCCAATAGGGGTTTTACCTGGGGGTCCTTCTAAGCATGTGAAGGACTTTAGGCAAAACAAATAAAAACACCCGAAAACATGTGAAAGGGGTGAAATATACATGGTGTAGCATGTGAAAGTATGTGGGAGCATGTGACGCCATGTGAAAGTAGGATGTTGCATGTGACGAAGCATGTGGAGGCATGTGGAATCATGTGAAAACAAGTTGAAGTGGGGCCCAGATAGTATGGAAAGATGTGGAATTTGACAGCCCTTCTTCGCTATGCTCTTTCTCTTTTGGATTGAAAGATGTAATTGGCAACCTTAATCTGTGTGAGCACGTGATTTTTACCCCAAGTAAAGAATTCCAAAAAAATTAAAAAAATAAATAAAAGGGAATTAATTAGGAAAAACATCAAAAATGGTAGAACAAATAATAAGAAAATTAAATAAAAATTTTATAATATTTATTAGGATGAAATAATTAATAAAATTCTCCAGAAAATATTATAATAAATATAAAATAGAAAATACAAAAAATAGAAATTAATAACAATACAATGTA